>CM076574.1:1150789310-1150984666 GCA_034641835.2 Pinus albicaulis
AGAGTAAACTTTTATCACTTTTTTGGGCTCTAAAAATTTTACGAAAAAGTGAAACCATGGAGTCCTCTTTTAAGCCCTTTTCAGACTCTCTAAAAATGAAAATATTGCCAAGTACTTGACTATTCGAACTCGTTAAAGTAAATGAACGGTCGTCCTTTCAGTATAAGTTTACCCCTTTTCCGGACTGAAATGGACTATTTACGAAAAAGGTATACGTTGACTAATCATGGTCAATAGAGTTCTCTCTTGCATTATTTTATCCTTTTTCAGGCCTGAGGGACTAAATTTATGAAAAAGAAAACCCATGGAGTTTTCTTAAGTTTTTCTTCTGACTCCCTAAAAATGAAAAACACTGAGTTTCTCCTATACTGAACTCGTTAAAATTTAACAATAAAGGACCTGTCAATTTCAAAATAGGAACGGACCACTCCTTCTTAGGGTTCGATTTTAAACTAAGATGGACTCATCAGAAGGATGAGCTTATAAACAAGCAAATGTTATCCTCCTCAAGCTTGTCAAAAATAAAGAGGTACTTGCCAGAAATGGTGGGGGAAAAAGAGAGAAAAACAGATTCATTTGTCATACTTTGATTTGTAAAAGCATTACAACACTCTTGAACATGACACTTTTTGTCACACTTCCACCTGTGTTGGGAAATCCTTTGTATATCAGTCAATCAAACCATATTGAAAGTCTTCAGCTGGTTTCTGGGTATTAGCTTAGGGAAACTGTCACCAAACCATATGCAAGTGTCATTATGTGTTTAAGAGGTCAGTCAAATAAACCATTCATCTGAAAAAACTTGTCTCCATTCGTGTTGACCATCCCTGAGTCATTCCTTGCAAACAATTTCTTCAAAACTTGATCTATGGTTTCGTGTCGTGAGCTTGCTTACAACATATCACTTTCTATCGATGACAGCTCATCATCTAGGAAGTTGATCTAGAATCCGTCAATACCTTGGAATTTGCATGCCTTAATGGTAGGTTTCTCGCCTTCGACGACAGGTTGCATCATTGACCTTCGATTGAATGATTCTGTGAAATGTTCGACTTCAGATCACTTATTCACATTTCATGGATTATACTAAGTAATTTGAGAGCCATTTTCATTATTGGTGGTTTCTCTCACACTTTTTAACAGTTCACATCGTTGACTGGTAATCAAGTGGTTTCTACCATGTTCGACTTCAACAGATTTAATCACATGGATAGAATCGTACTAGTTCAGGAAGTGGAAATTAAGACCCTGGATCTAGTTTCCACCATCTAGGCTGTGAGGAGTTTTATTATTCATTATGCAGTAAATGATTCATTACAGATGGTTGTGTCCATGATGTGTCTAAATTATTGATGTAATACTAAAATCATTTCTGTATAAGAACAATTTTAGTTAGTTTTGATCTGAGTATGGGAATATCCACCTCAGGGATGATATATATATGTGTTGCATTGAATTTTTTTACAGGTTTCTGACTGGGGTGTCCACAGGCTGATCCTTGAAATGATAAAGCATTTCACTTTTCAAATATTCTCAAAATTCGCACTTTAGGGGGTAATCTGTTACACTGAAATTTTTCACCATGACATTTTAGTACTCCCTTGAAAGTCTAAAATATCATAATTCCCAAAGTCAAGCCTTGAAACTAAGTTAAAATCTCATAAAAGCCTTAAAACTCTAGTACCGCACTTTCTCCTAGTTTTGCCTGTGGTCTCGCACTTTTTGGCTCTAAATCCTGTGGAGCAAAATGCACTGTCTGTTTATTAAAAGTGCGGACCCCTGTAAAATCTAGAAGCTCAATTAAATTCATTTTTGGAAGCTTCTAGAAACATTCCTGCGGTGGAAAGATCGCTCCTTTCATGTTCATCCATCCCATCCAATAAGGAGCTAACCCCTTGATGTAAGGAACTAATCCCTTTGAAGGAGGATTCTATCCCTTCTTGTTTGGAGTTGTAACCTCCTCTCTTCCACTATAAAAAGAGGCATAGGGCAGCCTCAAGGGGGTTAAGATTTTAGAAGAGAATTGAGTTGAAGTTTTAGTATTGTAAGAGACAAAGTGCTGTTGAGACTTAGACCCGTTTAGCTGAGATTACATGTGGGAAAGATCACATACCTATATGTATCTTGGTTGGAAGAGTGCAAGGCTGATCTGAGTAGAGGAAACTCCTGCTCCAGACCCTAGGAATACCTGTACAACATCAAGGCGAACGTGGTTGTAAGGCTCTTCTTTATTTAAGTTAATACAAATAAATATTTTTTTCTCAATAAGTTGTCAATTGATTGGTTTATTTTATGGATTTCTTGATCGCCATAATGGATATGATTTATGAATATATGCTATGCATGTGCTATTTGATGTTTTCTTGTTTGTGATTGCAGAATCTTTGAGGAGAACTCTTTCGAGCGATTGAAGGACTACTACTACAAATAAGCATTGGATCAAAGGTAGGATCGTTAAACCTTTATAGCATTTAATTATAAATCACAATATATCTAGAGAAAGATAGCTTTGTTTTTCCATTTGTTGCTAGCTGTCCGTAGGACACTTGGGAGGTCGGTCTTGTCCGCAAGAACAACTAATCCTTCCAACACAAGGTTTTGGTTTGGTGTAAGGGATCAAGTATTAATGATGCTAGGGTAATTGGGATTCATGATGGGACACTGTATATACTTTATATGCCTCTATCTCAAGCACTATTCAACTTGGAGGCGAGTCCTTCTAAACTATGGCATAGAAGGTATGGACACCTTCATTATAAGATTTTTCCATCTCTAAATCAAATGGTCAATGGAATCCATGAGTTGAAGGAAGAACGTGAAGGAAATTTTAAGGGATGTGCTCAAGGAAAGAACATAAAGAAACCATTTGCAAGTAGTGACATTAGAGCTAAGGAAATTTTAGATATCATACACTCAGATGTATGTGAACCTATGGCAGTCAAGTTTCTTGGTGGGAGTCAGTATTATGTAACCTTCATTAATGATTTCTTAAGGAAGACATGGTTATACCTTCTTAAGAACAAAGACGAGGTATTCAAAAAGTTTTAAGAGTTCAAGAATGAAGTGGAGAATCTAACCGAGAGAAAGACCAAAGGTCAAACAATGGTGGAGAATACACCCCCAAAGAATTTATAGCTTTCTTCAAGGAACTTAGGAATTAAGAGGGAGCTCATGATTCCCTATAATCCTGAACATAATGGTGTGGCAAATGTTAGAAATTATATATTACAGAGCAATGGAACACTTAAAAATATGTGGAAATACAAACACAAAAAACATATAAAACAAGAGAGACACAAATATATGTGGTTCACCCAACTTGGGCTACGTTCATGAAGAAACAGCCAATCCTTCCTTTATATTGTCCAGAAAAATGAAGAGACACAACCTACAATAAATTCATTGCAATATCCTCTACTCTCTCACACAGTCCCCCTTTCTCTTTCTCGCTCAGAACACACATACCACACACAACCGCAAGAAAATTCCCTCATGTAAACCAAGGGATTTCCTTCTAGGGAAAAAAAAACCCCTAAATTAAACATAACTTCTACCATTAGATCATTTGCCTAATGAACGACCCAGATTGATTACGAAATTACAATATTTTACAAGGAAATTTTACATCTATTTTTTTCCTTGGACCCCCCCTGAGGAAGATCAAACAACGGGCGAAATTTCGCCCCGTTAAGAACATGGGTCCAACGCGATGATACATCTAAATAAAGAAGATAATTAGGCTCAACACCCAATAGCATAAAGGAAGAAAAAAACTATTGAGGAATATGTCAAGGATATGCTACATGATCAAGATCTCACTCAATTCCTATGGGGAGAGGAATGTATGATATTTGTTTACTTGCGGAACCAAAGTCCTCATGGGACTCTCAATCTAGAAGAAACATTTATAGGAAAGAAGCTAATTTTAGATCATCTTTAAATATTTGGGTGTATGTTTTATATTCATATACCCAAGGATAAGAGAAAGAAGTTAGATCCTACCAATCCAAGGGAATATTTTTTGGGTACAATGCTTCATATAAAGCATAAAAAATATATATTAAGGAGGATCGTCGAATTGAAGTAAGCAAGGATGTCATCTTTGATGAGAATATAACTAACAAGAAATCAAAGGATGTTCCAATTGACTTTTATTCAAAAGAGATACCCATATTTGAGAATATATCTATGGAAAATGATGGTCAAGATCCAACACCTACTTAAAAATATGTTGAAGGTTCTTGTGAGCCTATACAACAAATGTTTTTTTCCAGAAAACTGAAAGAGACCTACTTGGTTGAGGACTACTCTAAAAAAAGAAAAAGGACATACAACGTCTGGGATTTTTAGGTAAATTAAAAGACTGAAGAGGTACTATGGGTATGTCGCATACATGAAAATAATTATTGAAGTTGAACATTCTTCTTATGAATATCCAGTTATGCAGGAAGAGTGCCAGTAGATAATGAAGAATGATGTCTAGGAGATTGTCCCTCGGTCAAGTGACAAGTCTATAGTCACTTCAAAATTGATTTACAAGATAAATCACATTGTGGATGGGAGCATCGATAAATACAAAGTAAGGTTTTTAGAAAGAGGCTTCTCAGATAAAGGAGGGATTAATTACAAGAAAAAAATTTCTCCCACAACTATATATACATAATTAAGATCACTCATTTCATTGGATGCTACCATGGGATGGAACATCCATAAAATTGATGTCACGACAACTTTCCTAAATGAGACCATTGATTAGGAGGTTTACATTGAGCAGCCTCATGGGTTTGAAATAAATCATAGGGAGACTCATGTCTCTAGGTTGAATAAATCTCTATATGGATTAAAGCAAGCAACTAGAGCTTGGTATGAAAGGATTGATGAATACATGTTGAGACTCAGTTTTACCAAGAGTGTTGCATATCGTAACCTATACATCAAAATGGTCTAAGGTGAACCAATTATCATACTCTTTTATGTGGATTATATACTAGTCACTAGCGTAGAGAATCAAATTCAAGAAAGAAATAAGTAGTTAGAAGTCGAGTTCGATATGAAGGATCTTGGGATTATGCATTATTACTTGGGAATATAAGTATGGAAGAAGCAAAGAGTGGTATATCTTGGTTAAGGTCAATATATGATCAAGATACTTCAGAAGTTTGTTATGATAGATAGCAAGTCTATGATGACTCCTATAATTACAAATTTAAAGAAGTTGAGGAGTTCATAGTCTAGTCCAGTGGATCCAACTTGTTATAGATAATTGATTGGGTCCTTGATGTATTTGGTGAATAAAAGACCAAACATTTTCTTTGTAGTGAATATCATAAGTCAGTTTCAAATAGAGCCAAAACATGATCATTGGATTGCAGCCAAGAATATCCTAATATATTTGTGTGTAACCATACATCACTGCCTCTAGTATACTGGTATTGAAATCAAACTCATGGATATACAGATTCATAATGGGGTGGCAGTGAGACATGTGGAAGAAGCACAATAGGTGGATGCTTCAACCTAGGGTCCTTCATGGTGTCATGGATAAGCAGAAATCATCATAAAATTTCTTTTTGGAGTGTTAAAGCTTAATATGTTGCTACAAGTGAGGTATGTCGGGTAGTAGTTTGGCTCAGGAAGTTATTATTAGACTTGTTTGAAGGACCACTTATCCCTACATGGATACATTGTGATAATGAGAGTTGCATAAGATTGACACAAGGCTCGGTGTTTCATACTAGAACAAATCAAATAAACAATAAATACCACTACGTCAAAAGCTTGGTATGAGATGGGATCATGGAGCCACACTATATACCTACAGATGAACATGTAGCCAACATACTGGCTAAAGAGTTACCAAACAAAGCTTGAGTACCTGAGAGGTAATCTTGGTTTGGTGGACATATATTCCCTAATTGAGAGGGAGTGATGTTGGATAGTTCTTGTATTTATGGGTCAAGCACTAGTATAGGAATAACATTTGTAAGTCTTAGTGAAGTCCATAAAGAAATAATGGAGTCTCAAGGATTAAACAAGAATCTAGATTGGAACTTCTTATGGATTGTACAAACCAGGGAAATAATTTTTTGAGTGATTCTCTTTGAGGATGAGGTAGGGAATCCAAGATAAGAGTAGTTGAAGAGGATCAATATTATTTGAGGATCCAGGTTTGGGAATCCAATAAAAGAATAGTTCCAAAAGTGCATACCTTGTGGAAATTAGGATGGGGTATGTACCTTGAGATGTAGTGTGGAAACTCATGTAAAGCCTCCCAACATAATGATCATAATTAAAGATGAGCTTGTCCAGTTAAGGGCTTCAGGGATAGGTTGGTTTTGATATAAATGCTTGAAAAATATGGCTTATAAATTCAACTCTATTTATGAGAATTCTTCAAGATTGAGATGCATTGTACCATGGAATGGGATTATCGATACCTCCCTAGTTAAGAGGGAGTGTTGAAAATGTACCTAGCTTCAGTCTTCATAGTGACCTAACTGTAATCATGACATTATATATTATTTATAAAGAAAGAAAGAAAAAATATATTTTATTTATGGATTCATTGGGTCTCATACTCAAGTTTGAGTCAAAATAATATTCTTTATGCTTTTAGGACTTCTAGGTGTTTATATGATAAAAAATTATATTGTTCATGTGTCATAATCCCATTTGGACTCATTGTAATAAAGAAAAATTCATGGTTAAGCTCAACACCAAGTTGGCACAAGGAGTAGATCATGTTGACCTTAAGGGAGAGAATTTTACCCCCAAGAAATCCTATATAAAGATAGGAACTTGACTCATTTTGACACTCATCACACACAAGTTCGATTTGGAATAGCGAAGAAGAGAAAGAGTAGCTAGAGGACGATTTTTTTTTCATATATTCTCTTTTCTTGTCTCGCTAGTGTTTTTGAAGCTGCAAATTGTAGGAGGTCAAAATTCTGAAGCAGTTACAGGTGGCCAAAATAGTAGGGGCCGAAATTTTATTACAAGGGCCAAAGTTGCGGTATCGAATTTTTGGAAATTTCCTTGGAAGTGATCTTACAGGGGATTGACATAGGTCTTGGAGGGTTTATTGGTTTTGGTATTTGGGTCTTGGAAGCCTCTTTTGTAAGCATATTCTAAAGAGGAAGAGAAACATTTTTTGGGTTTTCTATTGGCTTGGAGTCTATATCATGTGTATTTTGTCTTGTTGTGATATCCATTGTTTAGGAAACTTCTTGGTGAAAAAATATATAATAACATAATAAAAGGGCAACATATATCACAAGTAATTATCAAGCTAAGGAAAATCATTTGTAATATGCAATTATTGAATTTTCCAACGCTTTTGACACAAAGTTGTGGGCTAAAGACCTAATATAAATTCATTTTTTATTCTATTGTTTTAAATAGGGGAACCTTTGATGGACTAAAAGGAACCTAAGGCTACAATGGAAAGGGATTTTTTTAATGAAAATAATTTTATTTATTATGCCAATTGTATTTGAGCATGTCAGATCTAGTCTTCTTGGGCCAAGGACATGACCCTTGGTGGAAAAATGACTCCACCAAGAACACTATATATAAAAATAAAGTTGAGCTCATTGACACACAACATTGCAATCCATATTTTGTATGTGGAATCCTAGAAGAATTCGTGGATCTGGAAAGAAGGATGAGTTTCTAAGAAGGAGTATTCAATCTTGGATAAGGGACAACTTTCTTGTGTGGTCTATTCACTTGAGAAGAGATTTGTGCCAATTGATCTCTATTTTTTGGATTTAAGAGGATGATCTCTGTGTATAATTGTGTTATTTTGAAGCTAATTTGTTGAAAAGGGAGTGTTTAAAAGTTTGTTTTAGGATAGTAACTAGGAACAAGTTCAAATGCAAGAGGTCGCAAGGTATAACAGAGGGTTTGAGCCAATTAAAAGAGGTTGTAGTTTTAGACTAAGATGCCTCAAGGATCTAGTGACACAGATCTGAATTTGTTGTGGTTTGAAATGAAAGAATATGGCCACGTTCTGTAATTTATGATTATAAAGATTCATGCTTGAAGATTTTCCCACTAATTTGTTCTTGGATAGACTTTGGAAGAGATGTTATACATTGGTATACAAGGAGATAACACATTGTGAGAAATTTTTTGTGGTTTTATCTTTGTTTTTTTGTATCATGGTTTATTGGCATATATTAAAACCTTCTTGGATAAGAAAACTTGGACACTATAAATCATAGAACTCGACCTCAGACCAAGAGAACTCGGCCTAATGGAGCATAGAATTCGGATTGTGGCAGACCTTGAATTCAGATTGTGGCATACCTTGAATATAGACTATGGAAGACCCTGAATTTAGACTGTTACAGACTCGGAATTTTTATTTCAGACCTATAAAATTTAGCCTCTTGTGATAGAGTTCATAACTTTTTTTGCCTAAAATTTTGAGACTATTTTGAAGCAAATTGATTAAAATGTTTTAAGTATATTTTGAACGAGCTATAAAATATTCTTGGATCAACCTTGAACAGACTTTGGATCAGACTTACGCAACTTTTGAATCAGCTTCTTAGAAACAATTTTTGAAGCCTATTGCAAAAGAGTTTTGGATGAGAATATTGAACCTTTTTTAGCATAATTGGAGGGTTTTTGAAGAAGATGTTTTGGAGCATTTTGAAAATATTTTTGAGCAGAGCTTGTAGCCCTTTCTAAAGTAGCCATTAGAATTTTTTGTTGAAGCAGACTTGAAGATTTTATTGGAGCAACGTTTGGAAGTATTTATTGAAGTAGACTTAAAGATTTTAATGGAGAAACCTTTGGAAGTCTTTGTTGAAGCAAACTTGAAGCCTTTGTTGGAGATCCTTTGGAAGCCTTATTGAAGCAACTTGAGTAATTCTTGGAGAAAGTTTGAAAATACTTTGTAGACCTAGTTTGAAGATTATTTTGAATTGATTTTAAAGACATATTGCAGAAGTTGATTTTGAATTCCACTTAAAAGGTTGGAATGTTTGAGTGGAGTCCTCATTTTCACCAAGTCTGTGCTTGGATTTTTTGATAGGTTTGGAGTCCTCATTTGAAAAATTTGGTCCTTGGATTTTTTCAAGGTTGTAGCCTTGATGAAGTTGAAAATTTTTTTGTGTAACCTGAATTTTTGTGAAAAAGGATTGGAGTCCTCACTATTTTTGTTAATAAAATTATTTTCCTATTATACTTGTGTTTATGGTTTAAATTGTGATAAAATATTAACTGACACACTATAAAAATTGAAATAAATATTAATGCACCCCACCTCTCAATATTTACAACATTATTTTTCCTTGTATCGGGGCTAATTTTAACGGCCATGATCCCTGGTATGTGATCCCTATGTGTGTTGTATTAAATTTGTAATATAAATAAATTTTGGGTCTGCAAATCTTTGTGTACTTTATTGGTTCACTGTTGTACATTTACACTCTGAAAAATTCTTGAAGTTCTAGGTATTTTAGTGTGTTTGTGAACGTATTTTAGATACAAACCCGATTTTGAAGTACTGGTGAAAAAAATCAACATGGTATCACACCTACTTTGAAGGGGAAGTTGAATCAGAGTGTCCACAAGGAACAACTCAAGAGGGAGTTGGTTGCCTTGTTATTGAAGGACTAGCAACATAGTGAAATTGGTCACTGTTATAAAGTATGAAGATATATTGGATGGCTTATCAAACTATAGTCTTTGGAAGGAAAGCATCAAGATGATCTTAATGGTGAACAAGATATGGTAGTTTTTTGATAAGGAGATTCAAAACCCAACTGACCCTAACAAGCTGGAATCGTATGAAGAGTTGGATGTGAAGGCTCAGTTGATCATCCTAGATGGTGTCAAATATCACTGGATACCTCATCTAACCAGGAATAACACTACACAATGTATGTGGAAGTATCTTTAGGACTTGTTCCATAATAAGAACAATAATTAGTTGTTTGTATAGAAAGAGAATTTTAAGAGAACTAGGATGTTGGATGGCGAAGGTGTGGCTCCATATTTGACGATAATTTCTCAATTTTGTGATGAGTTAGTGACCATTGGAGATAATGTTCCAGATTAAGAGCTAGTGAGCATTTCTTTCAAGGGATTCTCCAAGTAATGGAAGGCATTTATCAAAGGGATTGTCGCTCAAGATAAGCTATCAGATTGGAACAGGTTATGGGATGATTTCATCGAAGAATAACTATAGGGAAAATATATTCACAAGAATAAGAATTTTATTGAAGATAGTGTGGATATTAAAGGAAATATGATGGGGAAAAAAAGGACTTGAGAATGTGGAAGCACTATACATTTGGTGAGTATGGTCACTTTGTGAGCAATTGTCTGCGATGAAAGAAGGGAGATAATGAGAAGAAGAAGAAAGAAACTGAAATGGATACTATATCTTTATGTGAGTTGGATGATTTCTTAAGAAGGAATGAGCAATAATTTGTTGTGGTTTCTCATTTCTCTGAAGGTATTATTGAGAAGGGTACATGGTACGTGGACAGGTTCGTGAGAAGTTTTTGAGACTCTAACTGAATAGCACTTGAAATTGCACATGGAGGTTGATGATAAGAGTCAAAAAAATTTCATAGGGTCAAGTGTTATGCCATTCAAAATGGATTTAGGTGGGATGATACAAGTTCAAGATGTATTGTGGGTGATATATCTCAAGTATAGTGTGTTGGTTGTCTCAGTGATCAAGGCAAATTCATTTGAGGTGATATTATGAGATGGGAAAGAAATACTCGGGCCTAGAGCTTCCAAAACCACTAGAGATATCATTGTATTTATGGAGCATGGTCCATACTAGATGATGGGTGTTGTGGAGGTAAATCCCCTCTGCGGACAGAGGCGATCCCTACTAGCCCAGACCGGGTCTAGCAACAATCGTTCACGATATAGTGCAGGTTCCTAATTGCAAATAAACCAACTAGCGATGAAGGCTTACCTAGAATCCAACAATGTCGCTTGTAGAGAAAGTAGTGCTCCTGTTCCTTAGCTCCGGCAGATCACAATCCTCACAATCTCCGTGATCGGACACCTGCACACGCAAGAAACAAAACAAACGCAAGCGTAAAATCCAGTATATGAAACTATATGTCAGTCAGAGAATGTTGGGAAAATACTGAGAGGGGGGGGGGTGAATCAGTATTTAGAGCTAACTGACAATTTTTAGTTTTCCTTTCTCTTAAAAACCATATGTTACATTACTGCATCCAACTTGTATGTCCAGAGATCTTATCAAGTCTTTACTTAGATCATTGCATCATTTATTCATCAGATAAGTAGCAAGCATGAATATAAATAACTGTACAAGCCATCAAACATAAGAAACACATATGAACACTACGATTTAAGGTGGAAACCCAATTCGGGAGAAAACCACCACTGCTGAAGTCTTTGTCTTCAATATTTCATTACAAAGAAAACATATTACAATTTCTGTGTTGGCACAGACTTATACCAGCACGCAGGCACCCACCTGCAGAAGGCTACAACCTTCTCTCGTTTACTAGCCTCTCCTGGAAGGGAGCTACAACCCCCTGATTATAACATCAGCTTCTTTATACATAAGGCTTCAACCGTCTGGTCCACTGCAGACCACCTTTCATCAATTTTCACACTGGTTCAAACAGTTTCAATGCAACCCTTTATTCAATTATCAACAAACATGTTTGACCAATTATTCATAACAGAACAGTGCAACCACTGTAACCTATACATCAGAAGTAATCCAGACTTCAGAGAATATATGAATTCAACATCCCGTGTATCCTTCTGTGTATATTAATCTTCAGAAACCCCAACTGTCATATGCACTTTCAATGTAGATGGCTCGCATATATATGTGTGTGTGTGTGTGTGTGTGTGTGTGTGTGTGTGTGTGTGTACTGTTCATGTATAGACTTGTAATAATAATATGCTTGCCGAGCAGGCCAGATCTACAAAAACTTACCTGGATTCATATGTGTTCTTTTAGCAGACATGCGCCAGTTCTTCATGACTTCGTCCGTCGTTTAAGAGCAGAGGTTCATTCAGATTTTACAATTAAGAACAGAATTCACCCATCCAGATATTCCTTCGAGAGCTTCATTCATTCATCACCTTTATGCATGCACATGTTCTTCATCCTTTCGTTAATCGATCTAATCATTATATTTTCACGTGCACCATCGATTTAGATATATCAGTGTTTATTCCTTCAGATATCTCCAAAGGTGATTCATTTTCTATCAACCTTTTCACCACACTCTTCTTCATAATTCTCATTACTTTATATAGTTTTCACCCTTATTAAAAACCACGGGTCAAAACTATTTTAACCGCTAATGGTAATATTTTTACAATATTTCCATTAGTTTGGCCCTCAGGGTTTTTATATTTTTTTTTAATAATTTGTTTATCAATTTCAAAGAAATTGACAAATAAAAACAATATCCAATGCTTTCAAATAGATTAATATTTCAATAAACCTTTGACCCCTGGCCCACATATGCGCCCCTTCGTCCCAAAATAAACTTTGTGCAAGTCCAGTACCCGATCACCGTTGGATTACGAGCCTCCAAGATCGACAGATATCGCTTGAGCAACTTGCACGAGAAATAATGCGCGATGGCGCATCGTACTTGTGTTATTCTTCCCACATCTTGATTAAACTCTGGGCAAGTCTGACACACGATCATCGTCTGATTGCCCCCTTTCAGATTAACGGTGCAAAAGAAATTTCGTTGGTCGTCCTGGTACGGGCTTTAACGCGGGAAGGCGCATTTTAAAGGGTGGTTTTGAAATTTCGCTTGGGACACATGTTGAATACTAAATGGAATCACTGCCAATTCATAAATACCACCTATCGTCCAAAGGTGGTGCGAAGAAACCCGGAAACCACCTTCACTATTCACTCGCAGGTTATATAATGTGTTCTGTACATAGATAACACGTCCATGGCTCACTGTACCGAGACCTTAGCAACCCGGTAAAAGCACGAATCTATCCATAGATCATCACACAGAGTTGCAAGAAATATCGTACGATAATTGAACCAATCAAAGCCCCAATTGCTCTGGGAATTAATAGAGTATCACCGAAACTCAACCATACACAGATTTTCTTTCTCCTCCATATATTATATGTATAGATGAATTAACTTTCGCAGGGATTATAATTTCTGTAAATTCAAATCAACCCTGTCTTCGGACAATTCTTCTTCAATGTACTACTTGTCTCTGTAAATGCATTTTTTTTTGTTCTTTACTGTTGAACTTGCGGATCGTTGATCTCTGCAACTCTGCTGTTCTTCTTCGTTGCCCATGCCTTTTCCAATTTATTTTCCACATCCTTTATCATCAATGAAAAAATTCCAATGATCTTCCCATGTCATTCTGTCTTCAATACATTACCTTCCATGGTATGTTCTAAGTTCTTTATTAATTAGGTTGCCATCAAGGACAACACATGGCATCATATTGCCAACATAGAAGACATAACTCATCATCATAATCAATAACAAGAGTGGAACCATAACCAATAGTCACTTATTATTAATCAATCAAAGAAGAATACAACCATAGCCCTGACGTTGAATTCTCCTTCGGAGGGCCGCCAGCGAGACACGTCTCGATAAAGCCTGTCGGGGATGGGACAAGCCTCTCTCTTCAGATGTCTCGACAATAATATCCTTGCTTGGATTTGGCCTTAAGGGAATGAATCAATGCTTTTACAGCATTAGGCTCTTGGGAACTTGGAGACTAGCTTGCAAAGGGAATGAGCAATCTTTTATAGATGGAGGAAGGGGAGTTGGGATCCCTATAATCATGGGATTGGCCCTATCCTCAAGGAAGCTTCCATGAGAGGTGGAAAACCACTTCCTCTACATGGAGATTCGTAGCCAAACCTCCCAACTCAATATAGATACCATTTTAGGAATCAGTTAAGACGAAACTTTCGCCATTTATTTTTAAAAAACACTCCTTAAAATGGCTGGCACGAGTGCGACTCTGGGACAGAGCGCCAATTGGCGCGCCCTCTTTGAAGGATTTCCCCCATTGGTGCGGGTAATGAACTAGCTTCCCGCACCAATGAAAAAGGGGGTGTTTTTAGGGTTTTTTACAAGGATTTGTCTTCAGGGCAATGAAAGCTCATGTTCAGAGGGATGTCATGAAAGTGGTTTCAAGTCATGTCATTTCTCACAGGTCACAGAATGAGCCCTCCAATTGTGTGGGATGGGGAATTGCAGGGACGGTGACAAATTTTTGTGTAAAAGGTGTCCCCTAAAGCATGAGGCCCGAGAGAGAGAGAGGGGTGAAATGCTTTAAAAGAATGTGTCCAACTGAAAACACCGCCGTTGGAAAACCTGCGTAGAGAAGTACAACTGATATCTCAAATACATGATATATACGTGGTATGGGCACAGCCATCCATAACAGAGTATGTAATAATCTAGATCCGAGGCATGGATGCAGCCATCTAGTGAGGATTGGTAAATAGACTCAGGTATGGTCACAGCCATCCAATCAGCGAGTCATGTAACTAATCATAATAATCCACAAAATTGCAGACTGGATTATAACATACAGGAATCCAGGGTCTTGCACTCCATCTCGACCCAAACAAAGTACAATTTCAAGCATGCGAATAAGTGAGCTGAAGTCGAACATGCAAGAACATCGTCTGATTACCAGCCAATGATGAAAGCTATTAACAGACGCGAGAGGTACCCCCATTAATGTCAATGGTCCTCAAGGTACTACAGGTACAATCTACGGCATGTGAACAATGAGCTGACGTCGAACACCCGCAGAATCACTTGATCGGAGGCCAATGATGAAAACCTCACGTTGAATGCGAAGAACCTGCCATTGAGGCATGCAGGCTCCAAGGTACCAGAAGGGAGTCTCTAGATCATCTTCCTGGATAATGAGCTAAAGTCGACAGGAAGTGACCTTGATCGAAGGTGGGCCATAGTGTTTCCCACATCATCAATGCGAGACAGAGGAACATAATGTTTTTGTGAATCACGATGAGATGAGAATTAGAGGAAGGTTGATATTTGCAGAGGTCAACTTCTCTTGAACATATGAACAGCACAACAGTGGATTTGGCATCATTTGACATCAACAGATCGAAGGTCATGATGACGAGGCAACGAGCAGATGAGAGGTCAAAAATGGATCACCCAAACCCACGGAGGCAAGCGAAAAATGAGATGAGATGTCCCCAACCCGACACGAATGTAGACAAGTGCCATGTTCAAGAGCGACAAACTGCCGACACGACAATGATATTGGTTCCATTTTCCCCACCATTTCTGGCGAGTACCTCTTTATTTTTACACAAGCTTGAAGAGGATACCATATGCTTGCTGTATAAGCCCATCCTAGTACATTTTACGAGCCCTAGGAAGGAGGAACTCGGATACCGTCATTACGACTTAATCCAATGTCATCAAGGTTTAACGAGTTTGACAAAGGAAGAACTCGACGTCTTTTCATGTTTAGAGAGTTTGAAAAGACATCGGAAAAGTAAACTCCAAATATCCCTTTTCGTAAATAGTTTCTCAGATCCAAAAAGGTAGAAAACTTTGTCTGAGAAAACCTCCTAGTCACAATAGGCTAGGGTATTCCTTTTTCGTAAATAATCTATCCCAGCCTGAAAAGGGGGTAAACGTATACTGATTAGATGTCGTTTCGTGTCCACTTTAACGAGATCGAAATGACAAGGGACTCGGCAAACTTTTCATGTTTAGAGATTCAGAAAAGAGCTGAAAGATGACTCCTCCTAGAGGAATGAGTGGTATAAAGGGTAGCAACTGGTTCCGGTAATGGTGGAAATGCTCAGAACATGATAAAGGTCAAGAGGCTGGCTAACAAGACCACTCATCATAGCGGTTCCTCAGGAACAATTAAAACAACCAAGTGAAGGCATATGATCAGCCAAGCAGATAGTGACGATGGACTGAGAAAACCAAGGCTCATTTGGCAAAAACAGGCTGATAAAATGACAATCACAAGAGGTAAAATGGGAAAGGTTTCATTTTTTCGCAAGCTTGAAATCAAGAAACTTTGCTTGAAGTTGGTTTCATTTTTACACAAGCTTGAAACTAAGATAAACTATGCTTGAAAACGGTTTCATTTTTACACAAGCTTGAAACGAAAACAAACTATGCTTGAAAAAGTAAGCATGCCCCCAGCATGGTGACATAATTCAAGGTACATGCCCCCCAAGCTTCAATCCATATGAAAGGCAGATGGAGTGAAGGTTCAAATGACGAGATCAAGAGAAAGACTCGACTGGGATTTTACGAGATCTTAACAAAGACTCGAATTGAACGGGAATGTGTTTCATTGTTTTAATGAGGTTGACACATTAAAATAACTATCCTCGGGACACCTTGTTTCATGGTTTAAGGAGCTTGGCACAAGACAAGGAAATCTACTCCGACTACCTTGTTTCATTTTTTAAGGAGCTTGACATAAGAAAATGAACTCTGCTCCGACAACCTGTTTCATTTTTTAAGGATCTTGACACAAGAAAAAGAACTTTGCTCCAACCAGCTTGTTTCATTTTTTAAGGAGCTTGACACAAGAAAACTAATTCTGCTCCGACCAGACCTGGTTTCATTTTTTAAGGAGCTTGACACAGGAAAAGAACCATGCTCCGACCAGAACTCATCATAATGAACAAGAAGTCATCACTTCCAAGAGTTCCACTCCTGAGGGAAGGAAAACATCCTGGAATTCAGGACCCAATGCCCCCAGCACCTAATGCACGACGGCATCATCACTGAGTACACGCACGGGGTAGGTAGCCACATAGTTGACCTACGGTGGGGCAGATACAACGGGTGGATAAAAACCAGGAAGGGATGATGGTGGTCCAACTGCCACATCAGGACCAAAGAATGAAAGTTAATCAATGGTCACGATCCATCCTTCATGTGGAAAACAGACCACACGAAAAAGGGAGGAGACAAGCGCTCCTATGGCATAGGTGTAATCGCGCCCCAAGAGGAGCTTAAAATCCAAGGGGCCTGGAACATCCATTACGTCCATATGGACGGTTTTACCTCCCAACGTAACAGGTAATGCTGGAAGGATCCCTAAAGGTTGACTCGTTCTTCTGTTAAATGCCAACAGATTCTGCGTAATAGGCGCAAGCAGCGGCGAACCGAAAGCTTGCCAAGTAGTTGAGGATAAAACACTAACAGATGCGCCTTCGTCTATAATGGTGCTGGGTACAACCAGACCAAAGGCCTGTATTTTTATCTTGAAAGGCACATAAGACGGAAGGCGGTATCCGGCAAATCGACTCCAATCGAAGGAAGCGACCAAACTACTTGGAGGGGCTACCATCGAACCGAGAAGGTATTCCCCTGGTGTTATGGAAGAAGGAGCATCCTCCACGACCTCCATCTCAAAGGTGGGAGGGGTATCCTTCGGGACCTCTATCACGGGAGGCGGAGGAGCAACTTCTTGAGGTATAGGGACCGGAGAATCTTTCTCCAAGTCCGAAGAATCTGAAGAAACCAGCAGAACATGAGGGGTATGGGATCCACTCTCCACGGAAAAGACCTGGTGCACCGCAGACGAGGCCAGCTCAACCGATCCCACGACCAATGGTTGGTCGGGAATGGATTCCTGAATCTGAATTTTTGAGGGAGTGGGATCGACCAAGGATGACTCTTGACCAATCGTACAATCAACTGGTGGAGGAATCAAGGAAAGTTGTTTGTAACCAGCCGGAAGGCACGGCGTAGAAATAGCCGAGTTGTCCAAAACTCGCTTGGCTTCATCCATATATGGACAAAGGTGAATGGCATGGTGCCCCCCACACAACTTATAGGGATTGGTAATCTTACCCTGCTTCTTAGGAGCCTTACCAGCACCAATTGAAGCCTTCCCCCAACTTGACTCCCGGAAGCCAAAGGCAACGGCGAATGACCGTTGGACCATACTTCAAGCACCTTGGGAATGCCAGGGCAATCTTGAAGAAGATGGTCTCCCATGCACAACATGCAAGGAAACTTGACTTTCCGTGGAAGGTTGGGAGGTTTATCGAGAGGAAATGTTTCGGAATCAATAGCTGCAGCCTTAGCCTCTCTCTTATCAGACTTCTTCTTCTTTGTCTTAGCCACATGGTTACTTGAATCCAGACTTTCACCAGGCGAAGTAGAAGAGGAGGACGCAGAAACAGGCGAAGAAGAGGAGAGGTCCACCTTGGGATCAACATGATGTTTTTCAGGTGGAGGAACTGATTGACCAGTAGCTGAGACATTTGGGACCACAGAGGTTGAAAATAACCAAACAGGAAACCCAACAGTTAACCCAGGAAGGGACAACGTTTCCATATAAGGAGCACCAACATTCCCAAAAGAAGGAAAATGACCAAGATTCCCATTAGATGGGATTCCTTGGTTGGTGAACTCCGGAAAAGTTTCCATCAACAACTCAAAACTGCACACAGGCTAAAAACCAAGGCACACAATCAAACGTCCAACAAGCAAACTCTAAAAGGGCATGTGATCGTGGGTGATTTATTTTACCATATTGAAACTTAGAAACTTCACCGTTTCATGTTTTAAGAGTTGAGAAACGGATGAAAGATGACTCTATCTCTTTCATTTTTGAAGCAAGCGTGAAAGGACAAGCGCTTGGTGATCTTTTCAAATTTAAGGAGTTAGATAAGATCAAAATGACTGCTCAGGAATACTAGGCAAAGGGTGCACCAAATAACTGTGAACTGCAATATACACCTTGGTTTCAAAATGAAAGAGAAATCAACCAAGGACTTAACGTACGTGCAGGAAATCTCCCCGAATGTTGTGTCCAAAGGTATCACTGCATAGGCGCGTACTCTCGGCTTCCTATGGATAAAGGATAGAAACCTAGTGGGGTCTCCCTTTATATACTCGACGGTACAGGGAGCACAAGTCCGTACTAGTGCTGTCTAAAGCCAAGAGGCGAACGACAGCTACTAGGTTTAAAGACGTCGGAACACGTCTCTAGCCTAGACCTCTAAATATTTCGTTAATGTTTCAATGCTACCTTAGTGTAAATTTAATGAATTTTAATGTTTATCTTCAATTACGTTTCAGTTTTCAGGCCCTAGCGAGTGTCATCTGATAATCTCCTGTATGCAGCTATATGAGAAAAGAAAATTTTTCAATTCAATGAATTCTATCTAGTTAAGGGAAGAGATTCAAACAATGATGCAAAAAACAATAATACTGAAAACGAAACTTTTCCAAACTAGATGAATTTCACTATCCAAAAGTCATTTCAAACATTCAACGATGCGAATAATGCAATGTAATCTATGCAAAATCCTCTTTTCTAAAAACTATGCAATTGTAATCTATGCACAATTTCCTTTTTCTTTTCAAATGATAAGAATGCACTCAATGCATTTGTCGATAAAATGAGAATCTACTTAATGCATGCTTTTAATAAAAGAGAATGCACTCAAAGCGATTTTTAGCTTTCGATCATTAAACAATGTAATCCAAGTTCAATGATGGATCTCAAAAAATACTTTTCAATGCAATGTGATCTAATGCATTTTAACAAAAATCAAACTATGAGACGAAAACTAAAAGAACGCAAATCTCCTTGATGAAGGATGAATGCAAAAGAGATGTAAACAAACACTAAGAATGCAACCGTTGTTTCAAACACTTTGTAATGAAATCCTTCCAAAGGCGACAAGACATATGAGGTCAAACACAAGGAGGACTTCCAAAGAAAGAGATCAAAACAAGGCATTCATTCCCTTTTACATCAAACAATCATGGAAATAAGACATTTCAAACAATGAGCAATGTAATCTATGCTCATACAGTGAAAATACCGGAAGGGAAAGTCACACTGGTGAAGGATTTAGGGAAAAAATCTCAATTTTCACATACCCTGAAATTGGCCCGACTTTGTCATTGACAACTAGAACCAACTGGCGCGACTTGCTCACTAAAAACTAGCGCCAATGGCTAATTGGCATGGGTTGCTAACTGAAAACAAGCGCCAATGCCTGAAAATGAATAAACAAAGAATTTCTCCCAACCAAGACCAGACTCACCACTTCCAGTAGAATCCAAAATAAACCCAGAAGAAAAGTACTGACCAAAAGAAGCTTCTGAACAAGGGTAAACCCTAGCACCTACAGAAGATGGCGCAACTGTCTGGATGTAATCCGCGCTAGACAGGGGATGGTGCGAGTGATGAACTGGCAACCTGCGCCAATTGGCGCGACTGTCAGGGTGGAAACCGCGCCAATCAAGCCAACTATGAAAAGGTGAAAATTTAGAAAAGCAGAGGTCAGATCTGATCCTCTGGGGTTGAACCAAAAGCCAAACACAAAAAGAGCCAGCCAAAAGAGCTGATCAAGCAAGCAGAATCGAGAAACAACCGAAAAGACAAGACAATACTCCAAGTGTTCAGTTTACAAACTAAACCAGAGATTGACTAAAGCAACTTTGATCTACTTCCCAATTGCAGAGCAAGAGCATTTCGAAGGCTATCTGGCTAACTTCAAGCTCCATCTATAGCTTATAAAACAAACAACAACAAGCTAGACGTTCCCCAATGGAGTCGCCAATTTGTTGTGGAGGTAAATCCCCTCTGCGGACAGAGGCAATCCCTACTAGCCCAGACCGGGTCTAGCAACAATTGTTCACGCTATAGTGTAGGTTCCTAATTGCAAATAAACCAACTAGCAATGAAGGCTTACCTAGAATCCAACGTTGTCGCTTGTAGAGAAAGTAGCGCTCCCGTTTCTTAGCTCTGGCAGATCACAATCCTCACGATCTCCGTGATCAGACACCTACACACGCAAGAAAAAAAACAAA
This sequence comes from Pinus albicaulis, assembly GCA_034641835.2. Classification (NCBI taxonomy): domain Eukaryota; kingdom Viridiplantae; phylum Streptophyta; class Pinopsida; order Pinales; family Pinaceae; genus Pinus; species Pinus albicaulis. Next base: position 1,150,810,147 of record CM076574.1, read on the forward strand.
CGCAAGCATAAAATCCAGTATATGCAACTATATTTCAGTCAGAGAATACATAACTCATCATCATAATCAATAACAAGAGTGGAACCATAACCAATAGTCGCTTATTATTAATCAATCAAAGAAGAATACAACCATAGCCCTGACGTCGAATTCTCCTTTGGAGGGTCGCCAGCAGAACACGTCTCGATAAAGTCTGTCGGGGATGGGACAAGCCTCTCTCTTCGGATGTCTCGACAATAATCTCCCTGCTTGGATTTGGCCTTAAGGGAATGACTCAAGGCTCTTACATCATTAGGCTCTTGGGAACTTGGAGACTAGCTTGCAAAGGGAATGAGCAACCTTTTATAGATGGAGGAAGGGGAGGTGGGATCCCTATAGTCATGGGATTGGCCCTATCCTCAAGGAAGCTTCCATGAGAGGTGGCAAACCACTTCCTCTACATGGAGATTCGTAGCCAAACCTCCCAACTCAAGATAGATACCAGTTTAGGAATCAGTTAGGACGAAACTTCCGCCATTTATTTTTTAAAAACACTCCTTAAAATGGCTGGCGTGATTGCAACTCTGGGACAGAGCGCCAATTGGCGCGCCCTCTTTGAAGGATTTCCCCCATTGGCACGGGTAATTAAATAGCTTCCCGCGCCAATGCAAAAGGGGGTGTTTTTAGGGTTTTTTACAAGGATTTGTCTTCATGGCAATGAAAGCTCATGTTCAGAGGGATGTCATGAAAGTGGTTTCAAGTCATGTCATTGCTCACAGGTCACGAAATGAGCCCTCCAATTGTGCGGGATGGGGAATTGTAGGGATGGTGAAAAATTGTTGTGTAACAATGGGCAAGCCTATAGATCAAAGGAAGAAGCAAGTTCTCGAGATTCAAAGGGAGTCAAGTTAGAGTCAGATTTTGTAGGTTCAGAGGGAGAATCCAAAACAGAAGAAGATTACATGGTTAGTGTGGATTAAGGATACTTCTACAGTTGGTAAGAAGGAATTTTTTAATGGGTTGAAGTAATATAATGAGAAGAAGCTAGGTGATTTTTCTAGCAAGAACACTTTCGAGCATAGTGTTGTTCATTCTACTACTACAGTGGAGGACGTTAAAGGTTGGGCTAGTGTTGTTGATGAGTTACTTCCAGGTAGTGGAAGTACCTCCCTTGATAATATGGAGTGTTGAAAGTGTAGCTTGGGAGGTACTCCCACAACCCTTCAAGTACTAGATTTGTGTGGAGTTGACCCATGAAAAAGTGGTTTTTTGGGCTATGTACCCAATTGGTGGGTACTGGACCCAAACTTGTTGGCTAAACAACCAATAGAAATTCATTATTTTTTGTAAGAGGGGAAACTTTGATGGTTTAAAGGGCACCCAAGGCTACAATGGAGAGATATTTTATCAATAAAATTAATTATATTTCTTATGCCAATTGTGTTTGTAGGCTCAAGTAATCTTGGACCAAGCGTTGGAGCAGGGTCTCCCAAAGGCTATGAATTTTGTCCAAATTCTATATAATTTTGTACTGTTTAGTCTAACGCAGGGGTTTTGGGGTGGGCCAAAGCCCCTAACACATTGTAAATGGGTCAAGGGTAGATCAAGTGTCTGTAAACCACAGTTTTCACACAATTGGATGCGTAGGCTAAATGGCTATAAATAGATGAACCTTTTTTTATTCATAAGGTAGAAATGAATAGAGATTGATGCGAAGTACGAACTGTTAGATCTATTGTAGGGTTGTTTGGGTTGGGACTCCTACTGGCTGTGTGCGCGGAGATCCTCTATCCTACTGTGTGCAGACCCTGCTGGCTATGTGCGCAAGTGGTAATTTGGGGAATGTAAGAGGATTTTTGAGTAATGATATAGATGTGTGGAAGTATTGTGGATATCTGATATCTATCATGTTATGGTTAATGCGGACATAAGTTATATGGTGATGTATCTGTTAGTAAGCTGCGAACTATCTATGTTATGGTAAATGTATTTGTGATATTGTTGACGGGAAAAATTGTACTATCGACAACAAGGGGGGTCTCCCCGGTGAAAGGTCCCAACTAGACCTCACACCGTTTGGGATAGGAGTCCCATCTAGTATGTGGGCCCAGCTGCCATCATAAGTGTTTCCACTCTTGGTTTTTGGATGAGAAGATGATGGAGTAGAGTCAAAGATGAAATGACCAAGTAAAATCAGCCCAAGATTAACGAACAATAAACAAAGATACAAGCAATTCTAAGCAGCAAAATAAAAAGGGGGTATGCCATGACTGGGATCAGTAAACCGAGAACCAATCAAACATACATGGAAGAAAACACACCGGAAGTTAACTGCAAAGTAGTTCACAATAGATCACCACCATGGAAAGGAAAAATACACACTAATCCAAAAGCAAACATACATGCAACCAATGAGAAATAGTTCATAACCAATTACATGCATGAAAGAAAATGTACAACATAATGAAGTATTAGATAGCTAGTACTATCACCACAAACAAGCGTGTGAATCAGTGTCGAAAAGCAGAATATATTATTAATGTTTCTACAACGTCAAATACATCTTTACAACTCGTCAAACCCAATAGTGGAACATGGGCTGCTCATCTCAATACATGATACCAAAACCCTCACCTTGCTACCTCTCTCTCTACTTTATACCAAGAGCTGAGTGCCTTTAGCTCTCAAGCATCAATTCCTCTGTCATTTGGCTTCCTTTGCAGAGCTAAAAGTCCTTTGTCTCTTTCCCGAAGTTGTACATATAGGTTGAGATGACTCTTGAGTTGCCCTTGACTCTTGGTCTTCCTGACTGTTGGACTGGCTTGCGACTTGGTCCATCTGCGACCTGCAACCTAGGGTTATATGCGACCTGTGACCTGAGGTTGCTTTCGACCTGGGACCTTGAGCAATTTGTGACCTACGACTTGAACCCATTTGCAACTTGCGACCTTGACCAATCTGTGACCTACAACTTGAACCCATATGTGACTTGCAACTTGAACCCATCTATGACTTGCGACCTTGAACAATCTGTGACTTGCGACCTGAACCCATCTGCGACTTGCGACCTTGACCAATCTGCGACTTGCGACCTAGAGTTTTGTCCCTTCTACATTTTTCTTTTGGCGATCTCTGGATTTGACAGCAAGATGCATTTTCCTGCATATCAGTCTTGTGCACCTGACTAGGTTCTTTTGAGCTTAAAGTGAGGTTCTTGGGAATCTTGTAAGGATCCACCTTCCTCGCTGGAGAAAACCCCAGATATTTCCATGAAAGTCACCAGCTTCTACTTGTAAACAATTTAACATGGGTCACATTTACTTAAAATAAAATTGATGTTGGAAACACATGTAATTAGCCAAAAGTGGTTTTAAAAAATAGTAAATCTAGACCCCTGTGTGGTCTTGTTTTGCACGCTGAAATGTTGTGTGTGAATCTTGTAAATGGTATCATTAGTCCAAATCCTTCTCAGAAGATCTTCGAAGACAAAAATTGATGCTCATTATTTAGGTGCCTTCTCCGGTTTATGACTGCCTCTCGCATTACATTATTAACCTTTGTTAGTCTTTGGGGCCTGCCTAAATCTGCCCGTACCTTCAAAAAAAGTGATTCCCTTCTCTACCATCATATGTTTCCTTACTTCTCGTCGAGATTCCTTCTGGGGATTTATGAAAATTCATGGTCTATGTCAAGTTTAACCCAACATGGGAACTTCTTCTTGTCCCCAAAAATAGCCATTCCTTTACATGGTTCTCCCCACTGAAATGCCCCTTTCCACTTTTATTTGCATAAAGAGTGGCGATGAGAACAAAACATGCAATGCCTTTGAGGGGTTGGCCTCTTTACTCGAAAATGGGTAAGACACCATGCTGCATATTTTGTTATGTATATGGCGCGTTGCAGCCACAACGTTCTTCCAGACCCATTCATTACAACTGGAGAAATCTTCCAATGTCGTCCTAACTAGAAAGGGATGCTTTCAAACAAGGCTCACACTCTCTTGAAATGATCCATCCTTTAGGGGCGTGTATAATATCATACCCAATCTCTGACAATCACTGATTTGGCATGAGGTTGCAACAGTTGCGTGGAGGTCGCAACCGTGGCGTGGGAGTCACGTAGTCGGAGAATCGCGTTGGGCGTGGATTCTCTTGGGTGCAACCCTGCGACTTGGCGACTCGGGAGAGGTCACAGAGTCGCAGTGATGGTTAAGTCGCATTCCCTGAGTCTTAAGAAGAGTTATGACTATGTGACCAAAGTGAGGTTGCGACTTGTGAAGGTCGCACGGTTGTCATTTACAAGAGTCGAATCTTTCATTCACTTCCCGAGGACTTGAAATGCGACTTTGTGACTCATATAGAGGTTTCTCTTTTGCATCCCAAACTAGTCGCATGATGGCAGCATTTAAAAATTCCCCAGCATTTTGTTGGTGAAGTGAATATTTATTCACCCTCTGTCTCCAGAATAACACATATTCTGTCTTTTCCGGTGTCTGCGCGAGCTTGCTGGGATTGAATTTGTAAATACTGGGGTAACATCTGCCCCTATGTTCAACATGCACAGGAGCTCCTTCAAAACCCACCTCGACACGAGTAATTTTCAAATGGCATCCCTTATCAGCAGCAAATGTGTAGTTTAACAATTTGAGTCCGGTCACACTCCCCATTAATGGTCGTATTCCTCAAGTCAGTGCCATCGCCCATCATGGCTGTGACATAAATGGCCAAAAAACATTTTCTCCACAACCACAACTTGTAATCTCTATCATCTCATCCAAGGGCTTCGCCATCATTCCTGTAATGGGAAAATTGTGATTTTCACCAACTGAATCCATAATTTGTACTCATTTTTTAACGATAGGAAGAGTGGTAAGAAATGAAACTGTCAATTTTATCTTAGCGTTGATGGAGCTCAAAAAGAGTTTTCAGTTTTCCTCTATCCGAGCATTGATAGAACGAGTTCCTGTTGTTAGATCGATTTGAGCCATTGGAAAAAAGTAGAGCAGAATCGAAGATTTGGCAATCTGATGCTTCTGATGTTGATCTTTAGGATGACATGCATTCCTCACCGAGGCACATATATTTTAGGAAGGTCTGTTCCACCCTCCTTCCCAGACCTACATGACCCTGGACGGCATTGCACCCTTTTAGAATAGCTTTATATCATTCTACGCTCTAATCTATCTTGGTATGGGCTATTTCCTATTTGTGCAAGGGCCACTACTAAAACATTTGGATTACAAAAGCTGCTTTTCTTTGAGGAACGCAATTGCCATCGTGTTCAACTCAACACATAATCACTCATACAAATGTGGCCTTGCTTTTATTATACTCATTACATTTGCATTTTCCAAGCCTTTTTTTCTTTCTCTCGTCACCCTCGGTTCTATGGCATACTCCGACTCGACAAGGTATGGTTGGAAGACTCTGTTGGATGGTTCGTCACATCAGCCTGTACCTATGGAAAACCCATACGAGTGCATCTCAAGGCTTATTTCTACCGATAACCTTAAATTATTATCGGATCGGTCATATTCAACATATTTCTCTCATCGCACAGTCTCCGTCTCCATTCCAAATGATTTTGTATTTCCCGAGGAAGGCAGATATCGATGTGTCTCCTCCCACTCACAACCTTAAGAAAACGACACCAAGGCTGTAAAAAATATGACTTTACAGGTAGCGGCCTTTAGCATCGCATACTCCGTAGCCATATAATTGTATGTACTAGCAACTCTCATCATTCGGAAAAAGGTTTTTCAATCCAATGTCTGCCATATCTATTTTAGCATTCTGATGAATAATGTGCGTTTGTGAATCCTCGTGAAGATAGAGAAGGTCGTGCGCTATTCCCATTTGAAGTTATAACGTTTTGTCAACCAAGAACTCTGCACCCTTTTCTGGGTTAAAGAGAAAGGTGTTGAAGCTTTTAGTGGGCAATTAATGATGAACAAGCGACCTTTCTAATCTATCCATGCAATATCCAAGTAGTTGTATTGCACTTTGGATACAAGTTTCACTTCATTCATAAATTCCATTATTACTTGGGCAGACTTGGAGGATAGCTTTCTTACTACTATTTTTGTGCCCTTGGAAGTTATACCTTTGTATACAGCACCAAAGCCTCCCTCTCAAAGTTTATTATCTTCATGAAACCCCTTGTTGCTTCTGCCAATGTGTCCAAGTTAAACACTATTTGGAAATTGAACAGCAATCCTGATCCAGAGATGTAATGCCGCCTTCTCGAATCTTCAATGTGGTGGTGATATTATCGGGTATATCCTTCATGCAGGTTCAACCTGTATGAAGTATTTTTATATTAGTTAGTGCACGGTCAATTTTAGAGAATGATGTCCCCAAATTTGAAAGTGTTTTACATGGGATCATGAGCTTGGCGGACTATCCAAATAGAATGCCTAAATGATCCATGGTGGAAGCGCTTCTAGGAGATGCAAGTTAGGCTGAAATAAGGAGGGGATCATTCTGTATAAACCAGGATTTCAACAAAACCGAGAATGGTCAACAAGCAGAAGGGGGACCCGAAATTTTGAATACACCTGAAATTTTGGGTGGTGTTGTAGCGGCTACAACAGTTGGCAAACCACTGGTAGAATCCAGCATCTCTGTCAACGTCCCAAAAATATTCTGAGTCCAGATATTGATGTAAGGGAATATTTAACATGTTCTGTGGGTACCCTTTGTATTACTTTGACCTTTACAGATATCCCCAATCCTTTTGCCTCAGCTAGGTCTCGTTAATCAAAACATGTCAAAGCGGAAGCTCATGGACGTTAGTATTTTCTTGATGATGTGAAAAACAAGGCAACTGGCTTATTATATTCATAATTTTTAAAATAAGTTTCTGGTGTTGCTCCGCTGCCAGCAGGCCTGGACAGTACCCCGGCAGAGTCACCTCAAGAAATCACAAACGTTGCTCCACTCCAAGCGAGCCTCGTCAGTACCCCAGTGGGTTCGTTGTGTTACCTCTCTACTCAGGAAGCCTTTCTCAATCCTTTACCCTTATTTGTTTTATGTGCTTGTAGCACTTATTTTCATGTGCTCGAGGCACTTATTTTGCATGGGTGGATGAGGGATCCTGACTTATTTTACCGGCAAGAGAGGTTGTTTCTTGTTTGACAGAAACTCAAAGACATTCTGATTTGGGTTTGCCCTCATGCCAAGCCTTCACATCCCATCTACCACCCAAAGGAAAAATCAAAAAACATATCATTAATGTTGGGTATGTGTTATATTCTTTCCACGATTAGCCCCACGCATTTTATGTTGCGTCGGGCATAGCTGGGGGGTCACGAGGGGCGAAGCAATCCCCACCGTTGGGGTCCGGGGAAGCGCCCCGGCCAAAATTGGTTTTTTTTGCGGACCCACTCATAGGCGGATCCGCCCATGGTTTTGTGCATGGTTTTGCACATAGTTTTGGGGTTCGATGGTTTTCGGCCCCTGGTATTTTGTAGATCCGGTCAAGGGAACTATGGTTATGTTCTAATCCAGGGTTAATGGATTGGGGTTTATGTATGCTTCGGCATGTATATATATATGTTGTAACACTAAAAGGAATATAATGAAAAATCAAGCTGGTCGTCCCGATTTGGGATCCAGGGGAAAATCTCTGTGTTTATCTGTTTTATGTTTTATGCTCTTGCTATTGTTTATTTTCTGTTATAAGAATCGTGTGTAGATAATTTCTGTTCAGGGTTAAAACCTACATTTGGTATCAGAGCTATTTCGGCTTCAAGGGGACGCCTTTGTTGTTGAGGGTTTTTTGCTCGGGCCTATGGTAGACCCTGTGCAGTGGGAGATCTGCGGGATCGATTCTTGCGGTGAAAGAATATGGCGAGCGGCGAAAAGATAGAGATCGAGAAATTTAATGGTCAGAGTTTTGAGTTGTGGAAGCTCAAGATGGAGGATCTGCTGGTGGATAAAGATCAGTGGATCGCGGTAGATCCAGGTACTAAACCAACGGCAATGTCAGATGAAGACTGGAAGAAACTAGATCGGAAGGCCAAGAGCACAATACGGTTGTGTGTGTCAGATTCAGTATTGTTGAATGTATCTGGGGAAGCTACGGTGAAGAATTTGTGGGAAAAACTTGGGACTTTGTACCAATCTAAGTCTCTGGTGAATAAGTTGTTCCTGCGGAAAAAGCTGTATAATCTGAGGATGAAGGATGGAGACTCGGTGACAGAGCATCTGAACGCCTTCAATACTGTGGTAAGTCAGCTGTCATCTGTTGATATTAAAATCTCAGATGAAGATAAGTGCATCAGTTTGTTGTGTTCTCTACCAGACTCGTGGGACAGTCTGGTTATTGCAATAGGCAGCAATACAACTACCTTGAATTTTGATGACATTGTCTCAGCCTTGCTGTCGGAGGAAATGAGACGGAGAAATATGGAGGGTCATAATGGAGATGCCTTATCTGTACGAGGAAGGTCCCAGAACAGAAACAAGAATAAGGTTTCGAGTGGAAGATCTAAATCTAGAGGGAGGTCTAAATCTCCTGGAAAGTTTGTAAAGGTGTGCTGGAAATGCGGAAAGGAAGGACACTACAAAAAGGAATGCAGATCTAAAGCTCCCGAGAAAGGAAAGGGATCTGATGAAGCTCCTTCTGCAGAGGCAAAAACCACCTCAGATGAAGGTGGGGATGTGTATTTGGCTTCTTCTTCAAATACACATGTAGATCATGAGTCATGGTTGATTGACTCAGGTGCATCTTTTCACTTCACTCCTCATAGGGAGTGGTTCTGCGAGTATGAGAAATATGATGGTGGTGATGTCTTCCTAGGGGATGATAGGAAGGCCAGAATCATCGGACGTGGAAAGGTCAAGTTGAAGCTGCAAGGTGGGAGGATTAGAACACTTCCTGGTGTTCTGCATATTCCTACATTGGCCAGAAATCTGATTTCTGTAAGCAAGATGGATGATGCAGGTGTAAAAATAGTGTTCGAGAAAGATGCCTGCAAGATGGTTCGGGGAGCACTGGTATTAATGCGGGGAGTTCGAACTGGAACTCTGTACAAGCTACAAGGTAGTACTGTTATTGATGGGTGTAACAGTTCTGTGGTTCCTGAAAGTGGGACGGAAAGCCTAGCTATCTCTGGAGAAAAGACCATGCTATGGCATCAAAGGCTCGGACATATTGGAGAGAAGGGCCTTCGGATACTACATAGAGATGGTATGTCTAATTGTTCTCTGGATTTCGATTTCTGTGAACATTGTGTATATGGGAAGCTGAATCCGCTGAGTTTTCCTTCTGGTGCTAAGAGGGCAAACAAGATATTAGAACTTGTGCACAGTGATGTGTTTGGACCTGTGTCAGTTCCATCACTAGGAAAATCTGTGTATTATGTTTCATTCATAGATGACTTCTCAAGGAACACATGGATATATTTCTTGAGGAAGAAATCTGAAGTCTTTGACAAATTTAAAGAATTTAAGGCTCTGGTGGAAAATCAGACAGAGAAGAAGATAAAGGCGCTGAGGACAGATAATGGTGGGGAGTTCTGCAAGAAGGAATTTGAAGAGTTCTGTAAGAAGTGTGGTATAGCACGATAGAAGACTACTCCATACACACTGCAGCAAAATGGAGTTGCAGAAAGAATGAACAGAACACTGATGGAAAAGGCAAGAAGCATGCTCAGTGGTACCGGGTTAGGACAAGAATTCTGGGCAGAGGCAGTGGAGACTGCATGCTATCTGGTTAACAGATCACCTTCATCAGTGTTGGAGGATAAGACCCAACATGAGGTATGGACTGGTAAGAAACCTTCTCTTTCACATCTAAGGGTATTTGGATGTGATGCATATGTACATGTTCCAAAGGAGAAAAGGACCAAGTTGGATAATAAATCTGAAAGGTGCATCTTCATTGGGTATAAGGATGGTTTAAAGGGTTACAAGCTTTGGAACCTAGAAACAAGGAAGGTTGTGTACAGCCGAGATGTGGTGTTTAGAGAAGTGAAAGAAGTTGTTAAACATGAAGTCCTACCAAAGGAACCTGAGAAGATAGAGTTTGAGCTAAAGGAGGATGAATCAGACTCTACAACAGAAGAAGACTCAGAAGATGAAGAGCCACAAACTCCAACTTTGAGAAGATCATTTCGGGAAAGAAGGCAACCGAAAAGGTATAGTCCATCTGCATTCTGTTCAGGTTTTGCCTTCACTATAACTGATGATGAACCCAGAACTGTCAGGGAGGCAGTAGATTCAGAGGATGGAAAACTATGGAAGGAGGCCATGGTTGATGAAATGGCATCCTTGCACAAAAATGATGCATGGGATTTGGTGGAGTTGCCGGCTGGAAGGAAGCCCATTGGGAGCAAATGGGTGTTTAAGAAGAAGATGAATGTAGAGGGCAAGGTGGAGAAATACAAAGCTCGGTTGGTAGCAAAAGGTTATTCCCAGGTGCCGGGAATTGATTTTGGTGATATTTTTTCTCCTGTTGCCAAAGTTACTTCTATTAGATTACTTTTATCTATTGCTGTTGCATTTTATTTTGAGATAGAACAGATGGATGTGAAGACAACATTTCTTCACGGGGATCTAGAAGAGGAGATCTACATGAAGCAACTTGAAGGCTTTATGGTGAAGGGTAAGAAAGAACTGGTATGCAGGTTGAAGAAGTCTCTGTATGGGTTAAAACAGTCACCAAGGATGTGGTATCAGAAATTTGATACCTATATACGAGGACTTGGCTTCACCAGAAGCAAGGAGGATCACTATGTTTATTTTAAATTAATTGGTGACCGTGTTATTTATTTGGTCTTGTATGTGGATGATATGTTGTTGATTGGAAATGACAAATAAATTATCCAAGATTTGAAGACCCAACTGTTCTCCAAATTCGACATGAAGGATCTGGGTGCTACAAATTATATTTTGGGCATGGAAATTAAGAGAGATCGGGCAAAGAGGAAGCTCTGGTTAAACCAGAGGAAGTATGTCGAGACTATATTGCAGAGGTTCAATATGCAGGATAGTAAACCGGTGAAGGTTCCTATCCCTGTAGGTGTAAAGCTGTCAGCTGAATAGTGTCCCAAGACACAAGAAGAAGAGGAGTATATGTCTCGTGTTCCATATGCAAGTGCAGTGGGTAGCCTGATGTATGCAATGGTCTGTACTAGACCAGACATTGCACATGCAGTGGGAGTATTGAGCAGGTTTATGTCAAACCCAGGGAAGGAGCATTGAACAGTAGTGAAGCGGGTTTTCAGATATTTACGTGGCACTAGTGATTATGGCTTGTGCTACCAGGGAAGACCAGGATTGGAAAGAATGTTGGACATTCGTGGTTTTGTTGATGCAGACTGGGCTGGAGATCTGGACCAAAGAAGATCTACAAGTGGGTATGTGTGTAGCCCATTTGGAGGCGCAGTCAGTTGGATGAGTAAAAGACAGTCTGTAGTGGCTCTTTCAACTACAGAGGCAGAATACATAGCAGCCACTCATGCAAGCAAGGAAGCAGTTTGGTTGCAAAGATTGTGTTCAAGTATGGGATTGGTACAGCAAGCTATAAGGATAGACTGTGATAGCCAAAGTGCAATTTTCTTAGCTAAGAACCTTGCTTATCATTCAAAGACAAAGAACATTGATGTTCAATATCACTTTGTTAGAGATATGGTTGAGGCTAAAAGGGTGTTGCTAGTAAAGGTGGACACTTTGAAGAATGTTGCAGATGCATTGACGAAGTCTGTGAGCACTCAGAAGTTCTCTTGGTGTAGAGAAACAATGGGTGTTGAATAATTGGCCCAATGACTAAGCTCTCCTGTGGCCCCCTGTGGAAAGAAAACAACAAGTGGGAGAATGTTGGGTATGTGTTATATTCTTTCCACGATTAGCCCCACGCGTTGTATGTTGCGTCGGGCGTAGCTGGGGGGTCACGAGGGCGAAGCAGTCCCCACCGTTGGGGTCCGAAGCAGCGCCCCGGCCAAAATTTGTTTTTTGTGCGGACCCACTCATAGGCGGATCCGCCCATGGTTTTGTGCATGGTTTTGCACATGGTTTTGGGGTTCGATGGTTTTCGGCCCCCGGTATTTTGTAGATCCGGTCAAGGGAACTACGGTTATGTTCTAATCCAGGGTTAATGGATTGGGGTTTATGTATGCTTCGGCATGTATATATATGTGCTGTAACACTAAAAGGAATATAATGAAAAATCAAGCTGGTCGTCCCAATTTGGGATCCAGGGGAAAATCTCTGTGTTTATCTGTTTTATGTTTTATGCTCTCGTTATTGTTTATTTTTTGTTATAAGATTCGTGTGTAGATACCCGTTCAGTGTCCCAGAATATCACGATGGGATCCGTGGATGAGCTCGGTTAGACAGGCGGTATGCTCCGGATTCTTCATGGACGTGTCCTGGTCCCAACACGGTGAAGAGGAGTTGACCTGGGATAGAGCAAGCTCTCGAGGCAGGTGGTGCTCCATGTAAGGCGTGTGCTTCCAACGCATTGGAGTGGAGAATCCTGGTTGGTAGAGAGTGGACGGATGGATAATCATTTGAGGGGAGGCTCGATGGTCCTTTGTTCGAGGGGAGGATTGTTGGGTATACGACCAAAGTCCCACATTGACTAGAAGTGGGGAGGATCATGGGTATATAAGGATGGACAAATATCTCCATTGGTATGAGGCCTTTTGGGGTAAAGCCCATAAGCAAAGCCATGAGGGCTTAGGCCCAGAGTGGACAATATCACACCATTGTGGAGATATGTCGTGTCCAGAATCCTTACAAGTGGTATCGGAGCCATGCCCCGAAGTTAGCGAAGTGGATGAATCCTCGAATGCCGAACGAAGGTGGTGGGCCCCGGTAATATCACGATGGGATCCGTGGATGAGCTCGGTTAGACAGGCGGTATGCTCCGGATTCTTCATGGACATGTCCTGGTCCCAACACGGTGAAGAGGAGTTGACCTGGGATAGAGCAAGCTCTCAAGGCAGGTGGTGCTCCATGTAAGGCGTGTGCTTCCAACGCATTGGAGCGGAGAATCCTGGTTGGTAGAGAGTGGACGGATGGATAATCGTTTGAGGGGAGGCTCGATGGTCCTTTGTTCAAGGGGAGGATTGTTGGGTATACGACCAAAGTCCCACATTGACTAGAAGTGGGGAGGATCATGGGTATATAAGGATGGACAAATATCTCCATTGGTTTGAGGCCTTTTGGGGTAAAGCCCATAAGCAAAGCCATGAGGGCTTAGGCCCAAAGTGGACAATATCATACCATTGTGGAGATATGTGGTGTCCAGAATCCTTACAATTAAGATGTTCGAGACTACATTGGGCACAAGGCTCAGGTTACGGGTATAGGCCATTCAAACTTGTTAGGTTTCCCCACAAGCGACTAGCTCGTATCTCCCTAGCTGGTGAATTTAGACTTGCAAAAATAAATCTAAGAATGTGACCTTGATGACTTGTTCTAAGAGAAGTTTCCTCTGGGGGTAACCACCACAACCCCACACAAACAATAGGGTTAGGGTCTCAGCAATCAGTGCAAAACAAGTAAGAAAGATCATCAAGGATTTCGATGTGTGCAAAGACATAAAAGAAATCAATCTGACTTTAAAACTGTGCAAGGGGGAGTAGGAAGGCTATTCAGGGCATTGAGGGTTTGAAGGGTGCAGGTTCAATGAGGACTCATGCAAGGGTATCCAATGTATGAAAATTTTCACAGCTATCTCAACAACCAGTTCCAATGATGCAAGGAATAAAGCATACAACGTGATGTAATAGACGAGGATTATGACAAAACGCAATGCTATGTGAGGAAGATCAACTAGTTGCAGGTGAAAAACAAGGCAAAGTACCTTCTGTTGTGGTGGATTCGACACATGGGTGTACGAAATCACAGGCGTTTAGAGAATGTGGTATTTTCTCTAAACCATAAGTAACATGCAGTATCTGGGGGGAGCTCAGAAGTATAAGACTTAAAATGAAGTAATACACTTAAGTATGCTCTATTAAAAAACTAAAACTAAAAACACAAAAGAAGCTATAGAGAGTTCCAAACAATAGCAAGGTAAACAATGGCTCGATGGCCTTCTTCTTATTGAATGCTTGGAATGAAAACAAATTTTACCCACTTGCCGAAGGGCCTAGGCAATGGCTCTAGGACCCGACGCAAGGATGTTTGTCCTTCAAGTTTTTCCTTCTGACGCAGTTCAACTCTCTCTCTCCACTGCAATGGGCTAAGATTGTTGGGTGGCCAACAATCGAGTCCTCTTCTTCAGCTCTTGCTCCTTGGTTCACACAAACAGCTGGTGTTGCTTGGGCAACTTTGGCTAGCATAACCTTGTGATCACCCATTGTTCATCTCTTTGAGGGTTTATATAGGTGAGCTTTCAAACCTCCTTCCCTCCCTTGGTACATGGTGGATAGTGACCCAAGGGAGGGGAAATATTCCATTGTGGTCTAAAATATGCTTTTGTGTGCTCACATAAGGCCTAAGGAGGTGCTGGTGTTGTCCTTAGGCATCTTTCACATAAGGAGAAACTGTCATTTGCTTGCTTGTGGTCCCAGAAAGGGAATTTTTTCCATTTCCAGGAATGCACACTTATCAAGCTCCAGTGCGCGCAGAAGGCACTCTTCTCGAAGAAAAAATCACGCATTCGATAATTTATGACTAGTTCAATCTTGAATTGCTCAAAACCTTAGAGATTCTAAATACTTTTGATTCCATAATGTATCCCTGTCCTATAAATCCTTAGGCTCGACATTAACTGATGTCGTTTTATATTGTATGATTTTCCAGTGTTAACAGATGCCCCATAATGTGTGAGGTCTAGGAAGAACTGTATAGCCGAAATACATTATAGTTTATTTTCTGTATCGTACACAGAGAGAGAGAGAGAGAGAGGCCTGCGTGTAGAAGAGATAACACCTTGCACCAGTTCCGAGATAACCACTGCCTAAGGGACCCCCTGCAAGTAGACAAAATATACAACATATTTACAAAATTTCAACGAGGCGAGCATGTCCCATGCTTGTGATGCTATGGCTAGTTAAACAAAATTGACAGATACATTTACTGTCTATGTCACTACTGTGGTAGTGATGTTGGTGGTTGCTGACGACAACTGTTGATGCCCTCAGGGGCATTTTTCTTTGAAGATAGGTGGAAAGTGGTAACCATATGTGTAAGTATGGCATATCACTGTGCAATGTATGCATATGTACTGGCTAGGACCTTCCCGTGTAAGCATTGGTGTCAGAGACGCTTATAAAGGCATGGGTCTTCGATGGATCTTGATCAAAGTGAAATGGTTGTAAGGTAAGATACCATCATGACATGAGAGCTTTTTTTGTAGTCAAATTTCAAGAGGATCGTTGACATCTATGGACAATGATGTCTCCCATAGTGCCACCCGAGGATACCCCTTTACATGGGGAGGGGTTATCCAAGGTACCGATTCCTTTTTGGAAAAGAGGTGTTGATGTTGACAAAAAGGAAGCCATAACCAAACCATAATGGGTTTAACATAGCCATGTTGTTGAGCGGTGGCTGAAAACGGATGATGGGGATTCAGTGGCCCGAGGTCGAAGTATATTTGAGCAGCTTGGCAGCAGTCATAGGTATTTCTGAAAGGAAAAATCCCTAGAGTTGATATGACTTCCAGGGCGGGTATGAACCAGCTATGATTGTCGTAATGGTGCGTGCATGGAGGGTATGAAATACTTCGACCAAGGGAGATGGGGGACTACTGCCATGGGAGGAAAAAGTGCAATATGAGGGCGAAGAGGGGAAGGGAATTGTTTGTGATCTTTGTACACTTACCAAAAGAATAAAATAATTGGGTTTGGTTTGTAAAAAACACAGAGATGGGTACCCAAAACATGAAATAGGGTCCGTCACTTGATGGTGTGAGGACAGTGTTTTGGTGGGGGTAGGGGTCCCATTGGTTGGTCTCATGTGCGGGGTTGATGAAGGGAAATATGTCCCAGATGGGTTAATGTTGATGGAGGTATGGTGGGCCAAATGTGGTGCAAGGAGGTGCGCTTTCCTTCTGCTTGTAGAACCCGATCGTCTGGGAAGAGGGTTGGTTTAAATGGTGAAGTTGACCTTATGCATGGTATATGGATGGGCATGAGGTGCTTCCCAGACTAGAAATGGTATGGCCATGGCGTCACTTGTGGGGTGATGAATGGTCTACTTGGGATGACGATCGTCATGGAGGGGAGGCTCTACTGACCATCACCGACGTTTATCATATGCAGGGTGAGGTGATGATAAATGTGGTCGGGTAAAAGGACCTTTTGGTTTATTTCTAATGGAGAAATGATGTCAGGATATGAAAATTTTTCTGGAACTCTATCATGCTAAGGGTAGAATGATACCTGCTCCAGAACTTTCGGTGGTGGTTGTTGTGAATGGTTTGCAGGTTCTTCCTACAAAAACAACTACCTCAAGTGAAAGCATCTTATTTTCATTCAATATTATTGAAAAACATGAATTTTGGAAAGGAAGATGGGAGGGTGCATACTTGCCAGCACTTGAAAAAATATTTCTTCAAAAAGTGAATGTAGGGCATCGCTTTCGTTTGTTGATAGTTGTTACTTGGCTCCTAGCTTTGACTTCAGTTGTGGTTGCCCCCAGACTGAGATCATGGGGGAGGGCATTGCCAGTTAGTGCCCCCCGTCCAGGATCTCCCCGAATACGGATTACTGCTTCCTAGGTGACCTTGGGCCAAAGACTCGATCAAACCATCTACAGTAATCGATGCGCCTGAATCTCAAGAAGATGAGGCAACCAAGTTTCCTTTTCCCTGGTTGGTGTATGGTGGCTTGGATGGAAGAGGGACAAATGGTTTTCGATATGGTGACCTTCATTCCTCCTATAGGTACTTGATGGTACGCAATTCATTTGCAGATTCCTAGATAGAGGGATCCTTTTAATAATATCGCTCAACCGCACGTAAGGTGTCCCTATATCGCGGGACCTCTGGGCAACGATAGGTGTAGTGCCCGTAGATGCCATAGATAGCGCATGCGTGATTGGTACACAGTGGTTTTCCTATACTTTTGGTGGCAAGTTCCTTTTTATGGGAATGTTGTTTTGAGGTGCCAGCCTCGCAGCCGAGGAGTGGTTTTAACTCATCCAACTCCGGGCATATGTGAGTAGGTTTTCCTCTGACATCACATATAGTGCAGGCTGATGAATTCTAGTGCATGGTGGGGGTCACCACTTTCTTTCCTTTCTTGTAAATTTTCTTTATCGTGGTTGTCGGCTTCGCAGTGGGGATTTCCCTTGCGAGGGCGGTTTTGGCTGCTACTTGGGTAGGTTGGGGCTCCTTGGGACCAGGAGGCTATAACACAAATGCAGTAACATTGGTAGCTGGCGTTCCTGGAGGGGGAACGAGATACCACACTGGGAATGCCAATGATATGTTGGGTATTACTAGTGTTTCCAAGACCTACTGGGAGGTGAAGCCAAGAGGTGGGTATAGGAGAGGAGTTTGGGAGGCGGCATAGACTATGGAGGTTGCAGTAGCTGATGTGTCAGTGTCGTTATTGCCTGAGTCTGTGTCCTGACTAACCTCGGTGCTTGATGTGGACATCATGCACACCGGGGCCCTATGGCATCAGGTGATACCTCAGGGATAATAGGAGGATCTCCTAGGAATGAGCCTAGGATGGACGACGGTTTGAATTGGCAAGGGCCATATTCTTGATACCATACAAGACGATCAGTGGATGTGTCTACATAGCGTAGAACCATATCTGTGTTGGTCAAAGGATGTTTTTCAGTGTGTGTCAGTTGGTCTACCGTAATGTTTCGATCCTCGTGGGGAAACATCATGATGCAAAAAACGGAGGATGCTATGGCAGACATGGCATACATGTAACTCCGCCCAAGGAGTATATTGTAATCCAAGTGAGCGTCCAAGACTTCGATGTCTATGTGGACTGTTTTTCTAGCTAAGCAGACCGGTACATTTTGGAAGAGACCGATGGGGGTCGAGGGCCAGCCATCGTATGCTCTGAGTGTGATGACAGAAGGTTTAAGTTCTAGGGCTCCTAACTTCTGCCATACATTTTTTGACATGATGCACGTCGACGCACCCTCATCAATGACACATCGGTGAATAGTGATATTCTGTACCGATGCTGGTATCTAGAAGGCAACCATGGAGGGAAGACTAGGGGTGTCTTTGTCTAAATAAAAATCCATCATGCGCGTGTCAGTGGGGTCGACGACGCCTAAGGCAGAAAGTAGGGCTTTCCGCTGCTTTAGGCACGACTGCAGTACCTCTAAAGCGGACATAACAGCAGGTGACTAGGCTAGATCATCTACGATGCTGTAATTATGGGCTGCTTTAGAGTAGTTACCTGCTCACCTATTAGGCCCTTTAACCATTTTTGTCAATGGTTCCAAAGGAATATTTGGAATGGTCAAAGGTGTAGTCGGTGCGCTCATACTAGCCCTTGACATACTGGTGTCTGGTGGGGTGTCGTAGCTTCGATTCTGGGTTTGGAAAAACATTTCTTCCCTAGCCATGTAAATTTCATGGTTGTTTTTCTCGGAATCGTTGGGGTTTTGCTGCTGAGTGCTGACCATTCCTTGATGGGGCAAGGGTTATTGCATAACTGCAGTTGTATGGGAAGATCCTCCTTGTCCTCTGTTACTCTAAATATTTTTAAGCTCAAGGAGTTCGGGACAGTGGTAAGTATAGTGCCCGTACTCACCACATATCGAACATGAATGGTTTGTTCGTAGAGGTGGTCGTATGACTTGCTTTTGAGCATTGCTTGGCTCCTGGTTCTGGTTTCGGTTGGAGTTATTTCCAAGCCGGGGCCGTGGTGGGCACTATTGGTTGTTGCTCCCCTATCCAGGGTTCCCTTTGAGATTGTTTTTAACCTTTCTTTTGACCACGTTGCGAGGGTAATTCTCCTGATCATACTGGTGTGGTTGATCTTGGGATGGCTGCACAAATTTCACCTGTGCATTTTTTTGCGTTGGTGGGTTATGTGCTTGGGACTGAGCATACTATTGTCCCATGTTTGCGCCTGGCCGTTGGGGGGGGAGTTATTCCGCCAGTTTTTCTTCCTGCGTAGTTGGACCCCCAGCCGGAGGGTAAGGTCCTCCTTAGTGATACGCTAGTGCCCTATTCATCAAATTTTGCTGCTGCATATGATGATTTTGAAATCTGGGTGGAGACATGTTCTAGGTAGACCCATGTGTGTAGCCAGGATTCTGACTGCTGCTGCCTAGGTACCCTTGGGTAATCGACCCAATAAGTCCGTCTACAGATTTCGATGCGCCTGGAAATTCTTGATAATATTGCAGGTGCAGGGCGTTAGGCAAGATATTGTATATGTATCCTAATTGCGTATAAATCAGTTCAAGCTGTTGGGCTTTACTGATTACGTCCTCTTCGGATGTGGGGTTACATTGCGCCACATCCTTTGAAATCTCTGCCGTCATATTTTTCAAGAATAAATCTAAAAGGACTAGGTCTTTGAGTTGAGCTTTACATAAGCTACGACGCCATCTCCACTCATGGAGATGTTCATAAATTTGGGTAGAGGAATATTGTCTGAAATTAGTGAGTAACTCCATTCCCGAATCATGGTGAATGGGTAGCTGAAAGTATGTGAGGAACGTAGTAGCGAGGGCACTAAAGGTTCTATGTGAAGAAGGGGGTTGCTCGACATACCATTTCGCGGCCACTCCCATGAGAGTGCATTGAAATACCCTCAATCAAATATTATCATCAATGATGCTATTCGATGAGCAACACAGGTGAAAGGTCATTATATGATTCCCTAGGTCTTCCTCTTGCTTGCCCTCAAACTTTGGTATGTCTGAAGGGAGCTTTGTGGGCATGGGAGGCCAATTGGGGTTGTGTGTGATGGGGTCATTGGTGAGCTTGGTTAAATCTGGTAGATTTAACGTTGCTAAGAAGGGTGACTGATAGTTTGACACCATGGCAACGTGTGAAGACATGAATTTCTGATTAGAACAAGGATTATTCTGTGACGTACCCAGTTGTGAATTTAGCTGGCTTCCCGTATGGGATGCACTCTTCTACCCCCTAGGGGACGAGGGGGGAGTGATGTGCGGTGTGGTGTTGGGAGACCGACTAGGGTTCCCAACGAAGGTTGCTCCAAGAAAGGAGGAACTAACCACTGTGGCAATGTTCCGTCTTTGATGCCTAAATGGCGAAAGACCTGGAACCCCTCCCGTTAATGGGGGGAGGTCCAAAAGATGCCTGGACCGACGAGGTTTCGTTGGAATTGTTTGAGGGTCATCCAAGTTAGGTTTTGGAAAAAAAATTTGAGGGGATTGATTCTACGAATCACATCAAATTTATGGCCACATACATAAAACAAAGCAAAAATGAAATGATTTTTCCTTTAATTTAATCTATGTGATCAATCAAGCAAAAATGGTTTTGTTTGTTTGCATGTGATACTCAAAAATCATAGAAGACCTAATAACGTCCTCACACACTCAAAAGTAACTGGGCCTTGAGAGGATTTCTTGTGAGTGCTGGCACAACATCCCAAAAGAACTGGCGATGCCCCCAGTCAGCCGAAGAGAATCAACCAAGGTAAGGGTAGAGGGTCTGACACTTGCCTACATCGTCACCTATAGGGTAAAGGATGCCCTAGTTTTGGCCACTAAGAACCACCGTCCCACATGAGTGTTTGAGTCTGTAATGTTCCCCATTTTAGCCTCAAGCTAATATGGAACATTATAGTTGCACATTTTATTTTTATTTAATAAAATGGGGAAGGAGACACCTTAGCCCATTTTAGATGAAGAAATAAAACTCCTCATGTGAAAAGGATGAGAATAAAGCAGCTAAAATAAACACCAAGGGTGTGAATGGAACCCAGCTCACTTGATTAGTCACCTTTGACTAAAGTCAACAGCGCTGCCCAAGGAGGGAGAGGCTTCCTAAAGAAGCTACGCAGTTTTGGAGGGAAGACACTCATGTGAGGGTGGAAACCCTAATTGGTGGGACCTTGGTGGAGAAGAGTTCCTTTTTTTTATAAGGAGGAGATGGCAGCCCATTTGGACATGTTATGGTTTAGTGTTTTAGACTTAGGTCAGCAAGCTTGCATCCCCGGGCTGTTTAGCAGGTGATGGTGCCCTCGGGCACTAGGGTGTTCCCGATCATGAATCCCTACCTCTTCCTCAAGGAAGGATGAGGATTTAGCTACATTTCCTCAATCCGACATTGGCCACAGCTACATTCATCTTCTACAGCGTTATTTCTGCACAGAGAGGACGTTTTGTTGTTGGGTGCAGTAAGAGAGGAACTCATGGAGTCTCTCTTGTCTTGTTTTCTTCAGGGGAGGAGTGATCCACTCATTGGAGGAGCTGCAAGGAGGATTCCTGGGCTTGATTTTAGATCATTGGCATGAGGCCACACTTCCTTCATCTCCCACTGTGCAGTCCATGGAGGAAACTACGTTATTTTAGAGGAGGTAGTGAGAGAGGGTTTCATGGAGCTCATCAGGAGGTGTTTTTGAGAAAAAGGGATTAACCCTTTGTGTTGGAGACATTATTAGAGGAGGGAATCTACATTTCAGATCTGCCATGGCCTCATTTATATTTTTTATCAGTTGCAGTGACAAATCTATTGTCACATTTTGGTTTTCTCCAGCATTTCTAGCAATCTTCATAGATTGGCTAGAAATCTTGTATTTCAGCCCATTTCTCTGTTATTGGGTTATTTCTTGTATTCCTTCAACCACATATGTATTTTATTCATTTTCAGCAGCTTATACCTTCATATACACTGTGTAGTCCTTCTCTCCAACATTTTGTGGAGTTGCAGCAACTTTTGTATTTCACTGCTTATTCATTGGAGGTTGGATATTAAAGTTTGAGTGGCTTGTCCCTCATGATATTTCTTGTATTTTACTGATGATATCATAATTTAATGATGGATGTAGCATTTTCCCTCTTATGGTGTATTTCATATTTGCAGAGTTATTGGTTATGTTCATGTATTGTTGTAGCTCTCTAATTAAGCATTGTTTTAGAGACCTAGATTGGGGAGATCTAAATAACCCATTTAGATGTATTTATTTGAGCTCGTATTCTGCATAGGAGTTTTATGATGTGTGTTCTAAGGCATCCAATCAATTTTTTGTCTTATTTTTGCAGCAGCTTCCTTATACAGTGTCCTCAAGGACCCTGTAGCAGAAATTCCCGAGGTGGAATATTGCATATCCATAGACAGAGTCTGTGAAGGGCCAGCTAGCCTCAGGATCTATCCCTTCTTTGGAAGGTGTCATATCCTGTAAATTCCCCAACATTCAATCTCTAAAATGGACTTGTGATAGCTCACTGAAGAAGGAATTGGAATATCTTAAGATATTCCCGACGGAGCAGAAAATTCCAGATTTGGAATATTACATAGTCTTGGGCTTCTTGGTAGTCAGCTAACAGTACTGAGTATTAGACGGGTTAGGTAGCCCCAACTGATACCGCACGCACTGCGCCTAATCCTAACCCCCTCTGAATTGGGTCTCTGCTGCGCTCGGGTTTTCTTTTCCGTGGGCTGCTAGGTGGATTTTAAAGCTCCCTAAAAATGCAACTTCTATGTTTCAAATGTGAAGCGTGATCAAGGCAGCTTATTGGATGCCTACCCCCTTGATCCTAACATAAACTATAATTTCTCTTGTGGCCCCTGTGGGGAGAGTTTAGTGAGTTGGTTTAAGTTATTTTTAGGTGGCTTTCTTTTCTTAGTGGGTGAATGTGTGTGATCATATGGTGAACAAACTCATAATTTGAACATATGGATATCGGTGATCCGTTACAAATGTCCCTTAGTTAAACTATGTGACATTGTTCCTTGCTCAAATAAAAATCATTTGCGGATAATGGGCTGCTTCCAAAACCTCCTGATTAGTCTATGTGAATGACTAAAGGGAGATGGAGAATCACAAATGTAGAGTGTTCATATTCTTGTCTAGGGTCACCCAATGGCGCAAAGACAGCAAAGATTACTTACTCTAACTTGCGATTCAATCCTAGTCCCGCAATTTCCTAAATGCAAAAATTGAAATTTAAACTAAACAATTTCTACACTAGATTATGCATGTGTGGTCATGAGCCACTTACTAGGAATAGTTAGACTAAGTGTGCATACCAAAATTTGCAAAAGCATAAATTTTTCTAAAATAAATGGTTAATTCGCCCCTTACTTAAACTATGTGAGAATTTTTTTTCAAAAAACCAACTTAAATGAAAACTAACTAAATGCCTACAAAAAGTAGCAAAAGTTAGTCTTCAGAAGCTGTGGGGTATCAGCACAGGTGTTGGAAGATACATTAGGGGCTGCCAAACACAATTACGAGCAGAAAAAAATGTAGAAGGTAGGGAGAAAAAATATCTCTGCAAATTGCACGTAAAAGCCTATGACAGGTGTGTTTTCCTACATGCAGACACTCCTAAATGCGCGCCCTACGTGTCTGTGTCTAAAAATAGTGCACAAAATTCTTGCAAGTAAAAAATTAGGAGTTTCCTTCTTCAGTATGTCACCTCAGTGAGTCTAGGGACTGCAATATGGGTCAGAGGACAGTCAGCTCCACTCCAGCATAGACTAAGGGTCTCCTGCAAACAATGGCACAACCACATAAACTTGAAACACGTCAGTGGATTCAACAATCCTGTTGTGGTGGATTTGACACACGGGTGTACGAAATCACACGCGTTTAGAGAATGTGGTATTTTCTCTAAACCATAAGTAACAAGTAGTATCTGGGGGGAGCTCAGAAGTATAAGACTTAAAATGAAGTAATACACTTAAGTATGCTATGTTAAAAAACTAAAACTAAAAACACAAAAGAAGCTACAGAGAGTTCCAAACAATAACAAGGTAAACAACAGCTCGATGGCCTTCTTCTTATTGAATGCTTGGAATGAAAACAAATCTTACCCACTTGCCGAATGGCCTAGGAAGTGGCTCTAGGACCCGATGCAAGGATGTTTTTCCTTCAATTTCTGCCTTCTAACGCACTTCAACTCTCTCTCTCTGCTGAAATGGGCTAAGATTGTTGGGTGGCCAACAATCGAGTCCTCTTCTTCAGCTCTTGCTCCTTGGTTCACACAAACAGCTGGTGTTGCTTGGGCAACTTTGGCCAGCATAACCTTGTGATCACCCATTGTTCATCTCTTTGAGGGTTTATATAGGTGAGCTTTCAAACCTCCTTCCCTCCCTTGGTACATGGTGGATAGTGACCCAAGGGAGGGGAAATATTCCATTGTGGGATGAAATATGCTTTTATGTGCTCACACAAGGCCTAAGGAGGCGCTAGTGTTGTCCTTAGGCAGATTTCGCATAAGGAGAAACTGTCATTTGCTTGCTTGTGATCTCGGAAAGGGACTTTTTTCCATTTCCAGGAATGCACGCTTATCGAGCTCCAGTGCGCGCAGAATGCGCTCTTCTCGAAGAAAAAAGCGTGCATTCGGGCATTTATGACTAGTTCAATCTTGAATTGCTCAAAACCTTAGAGATTATAAATACTTTTTGTTCCATAATTTATCCCTGTCCTATAAATCCTTAGGCTCGACATTAACTGATGTCATTTTTTGTTGTACGATTTTCCAGTGTTAACACCTGCAGTGTTTATTTGAATATTATGCAGCAATAAGAGAACTTAAAAAAGCATGAGTGCTGAAATAAATGGAACATTATAATGCATAAACTACTGACTGTAAGAAAAGATAGCAAGCATAATTTTAAACCATAAAGCGAAACTTTCGCAAGTAAACCTAATTAACAACTTGAACTAACAAACTTTTATTAACATATCCTAGCTAGTCTAAACCTAAAACCCTATTTTAACCAAGGAGGCAGTCCGGTTATGTGAGATTAGCTTTCCATTGCAGCCACCGCATTAGTTCCTGTCCTACAAGAACAAGAATGTTCATAATCAGAGCCAGCATAAAAAATTGTGCATCAACAACAATACTTGCCTGACTACCATCTGCAACAACAAGAGGGTCATGGCTACTTACCAGAGAATGTGCCAGAATGGATTGTTGAAGCTGAATTTCACTTTCATTCTGATGCGTAGAAATATGAACTTGAAACATAAAATCATCTATAAATGACACATCCATTCATGCACAACCCTAGGTCCAACGGAAACGAGGAAATACATTGCCTATTTGCAGGTATATTGATTGGATAGGATTTTTCAAACTAGCCAGGAATCTCATAATGATGTTGAGGATGATCAATTTGATGGAATGGAAAAAATAGGCATATGCCAAACGAATCTAAGATGCTTGAGAATCCAAGTGCAGAAACCCTTATTTTGAAAGCTCTAGATTGGATTTTTCCTTGGGTTTTGTCAAGGATGCATCGATTTGAAGCAACCTTCAATGGAGGCTGAAATTCCTCACCGTCCTGGACAAACTCCAGATCTTCGAGCGGGGGGCTTCCAAACTTTGATGGTTTGGTGAGATCAACTAGCGAATGGATGTGATCATTAATTGTGGTGATTAGACAAATGTCAGTGGGCTTATTATCAATTCGGCCAAATGTTTTCGCACTAACATATTGAAAATCCAATGTATCAGACTCTTTATATTTCCCAAGATGGGGTGAATTGACTGGAAGATTTCCAAGTAATAGAGAGTTTTGCAAGACATCACATGCTTGTGCCTGCATGAAACTTATACTGAGGGGAAAACGACCGAAAATATTAGAGACAATGGTTGGTGTTTTCCTTCCAGTCAATCAATTAGGGTATATCAGTTGTTGCATATTAGTTGTCAGGGGATATAAATATGTGCTTAGAGAAACATCACTCGAATAGAAGGCTTGCCCAGATGAGCTGAAATTTGGCACGGCTATGCTGGGAGGAGTGTGATACGTGGGAACCGTCATTTCAAAAACCCTACTTTGAGAAACCCTAGTTTGACTTGTTTCAGGAGCCTTATCAGGATCATAAGAACTTGAGCTAACTGCCAGCATAAGCTTAATTGCTTCGATTTCCGGATGGATCCCTGAATCATCACAATGCGGATCATCGAATTTCGGTGGCTTCATATGGTCGATAGATAGATATGAATGAAAATTCTCAGAGGCATGAATGAATATTTTTTTAGATGAGTATCGATCATTGGAGCCATCAATTATATCAGGTTGGGTGTAATATCCCAAAATATGGAAATTCTACAACAATAAGAATATCTTAATATATTCTAAAGTTGGAGCTACAGCAACACCTGAACATAATGATGGATGTTCAATGATAGATAGACTCATATGATGTGTTAAAAACACATAGCCATCAAATGAGTGTAACAATAGCAAAAGAAGAACTTCTACACATTCCCAAGTGGGGAAAATGTAGCAAATAGACCCTAAAAACATTATTTCTGAATATTTGCATTTTTACTAGGGGAAATAATGCTTGGTTCCCTTAGAATATGATGTTAGGCCCTCACATACAAAATGGTATCAGAAATAAATCTTTTTTGATATGTTAAACAGACCTCCTCACTTCATATCAGCTCAAAAATATCCAAATCCCATGACTTGAGTTATGCAGAAAAGACTGAAGCAAATAACAGCATTATTTTCTGAGGGTTTATGTATTATAATGATAGAAAAACATGGATCTGGAATTAATGGGATAATATGCTAATAAAATGAAGATCTGGCCTTCTTATTGCATTATAAAGACAACGCGGCAAGGGTTTCATGAAAGTACAAGTACAAAAAGAGCAGATCTGAATATTCAGCTCAAGAAAATGCAGTATTACTGCAATATTATAGGAATATAGCTTAATAATACAAAATTAGGGTGAGGATCCCTTCCTCTATATTTCCAGGAGAAGGGTTGGCCCTTTCCCTAGGAAACTAGCTCGAAAACAAGGGTCTTAACCCTCCTACAGCAACTCTATGCAAAATGATGCAGTTCCTACAAGGGACTAAACTGTAGGAGATGAGGAATACTTTGGCCTACTTCCAAGATGTGAAATGTGCCCAGAAATATTCCTAGCTTATCTCTCAAGAGAAGGAAGGCACCCTCTACTGAGAAACAGACCTGGAAGTGGTGTTATCAAACCTCCATTGCAACACCCTGCAACTCAACAATATTCTGCTATAGAAATAATGCTGGGAATGAAGAATGATGCTTGGCCTCAAGCCTGGATGTGGAGAAATACATGAAAATCTTTACCAAGATGCCTCTGAAGGGAAGAGGTGGGATTCTCACTTAGGAACACCCTATGCTCAACATCACTACAACCCTCCTAAACAGCAAGAGGAAGCCAAGTCTAAAAAGACAAGATCAAATGATCATATCAAAAGCATGCATATCAAAGGCTCCCATCCTCTCCATATATAGAAATTTAACCTCTCCACATTGGGCCCCATCCACATGTGCCATCAATCTCATGCAAGTTTTCCTCCACCAAAATTGCGTTGTCCATCAAGGAAGTTCAATGCATCTAGAAAGTTTTGTTGAATTGGTCAAATTTGACTGACTCAACATGATCCCATCTCTGTTCACACCCAAGGGTGCTCAAATTAGATGCTTATTCTTACTCCTTTCACATTATGAGTGTTATTGATCCTCCTAAAGAGGTTAATGGGCCTCCCTACCCATTTATTCACCTACCTAGTGATGAAATAACTCTAATATTCCATTTAGCATGGAGGATAAAATTTTGGAATATTACAGTCCTCCCATCCAAAATATTTCTTTTCCTCAAGAAAATGTATAGGGAGGGAAAAAAAATCCTCCCCTCCTTTTCTTGTGGCCTCCTCATCAAAAATTATGCACCACTGCTCAAAATGATCTCCTACAAATCTGTCCTCCAATGTTTCCCCCCAAGCATGCAAAACCATATGGCTTACATCATAGAAATGTGGAAGATGTAAGTGGAAAATTCCCTGCTGAAACATGGGGAATATTATTCCCAATGAGTAACTTCCACACCCATGCTATCATCCAAATGAAATGAGCCAATCTAGTTAGCTCAAAAAGACCCTCAACCCCCAGTTCATACAATGTGTTGGGGCTGCATGGAGAAATTGGGTCCTCCCAACCAAGTGGTTTCTCCCTCCATCTATGATAAGTATGGGGATGTTGCTGATATTGGGCTGAAATATCATGACCTCCAAGAGTGGCCCAAGCTACCTCACTAAACAAATAAACCATGAAGTGCCTCCTCCAAAAACTCAAGTTCTCCAAATGGCTCCTACCACATGAAGAAAAGAGGTGTAATTTGGCAATCATGGGCTGCCCAATGCTGCTCCTAAAACATGCATCATGAAAATTAGGGAGAATCATACTCCCAATGGTAATTTTCAACTCATATCCCACTTTCCAAACAAAGCTCCGCATGAACATAGAAATATCAGCAATACATGGAAGCAAAAACCAATTGAAACAACTTGTCATATGACAACCGGAAATTGGATCAAGGTCCCACTCAAGGAACCAGCACAATGCATCATTTTCCTACATCAAATCAAACAAAAACAAGTGCTTTCCCAGCCACTTGTTTGCTGCCACAATCATCTTACAAGAAATAAACATAAAAGTACAAAGTGGTGTCAATGGTGCACACCAAAAATCATGTGGCTTCCCCCACAAACCACCAATGAGATAGCCAATCTCAATGCTACAAATAGCTTAAAGTACATCATTATACAATATGCAAGAAGGAATAATCCTCCTTGGTACAATATGCTGCTTATATAAAGAAAATAAGTACAAAAAATAAGGTGAAATTTTACATTCTCCATCATGTACTTGAGGTCTTGAGCTGAAATGGCTCAAGTGGAAATTCTTCCTCACCTCCAAAGAGTAGGGAAGTGGTTGTGACCTCCTCTCTATCATCATCCGGGCTATGCATCTCTCCATATGCTGAAATATGTAATGTTGGATGCCCTCCCAAATGAAATCCTCTACCAAGGAAAGATATGCATCATAATGCATGGAAAGGAAGTCCTCATGTGCTGCATGTAGCAGCTTCTCCTTGAGCTTAGAAACTCTAGTCAAGAAGCCTCTACCATAAGAATAGATGACCATATCATCCACCATATATCTGTCATCTCTATCAGGGTCATAAAGAATCATGCAAGCACCAAGATCCTTGGAGTACTCTACCAAGGGTTGAGACCTCCAATATGGATCAATCCTCCCAAGAGAGAGCATTGGTGATCTGGCATGTGAAGCTCTCCTCATGCCGCTTCATGTTACTTTGACATCCCCCATGCCAAAGTCTCTCCACAAACTCTTCACCTCTCCAAAATCCAAGAGTGGTGAATCAAATGGCAAGATTTCTCTTACCAAATTCAGATCTAGTGGCCTCCCTGGTGGAATACCTCCATATAGTGAGACATCAATGGCAAGAGAAGATTGTTCATATGGTTGGGAACCCTTGCCCTTTCCCTCGCGGTGCAAACCAGTCTTCATCCTCCTTGCACCAACTCTCTGAAATAGATATGGGTGTGTGCTCCTCATCAAATAATGATGTATTTCCTCCCTACCTCCTCCTTCCATCAATGTCATCTCACAATCATGTTGCTCATTAATTTTACTTTTCCTTCCATATGTGAGATCCTGGGTAACTTCTTGTAATGACACAATAAATCCTCCAGTTGGGGCATGTTCTCCTCCTTTCTTTGCATGAGGCACTATATATGCTCTAGATGTGACAACGCTGTAACCCCCATCCTTCTCTTCATCTTTAATATTAATAGGAGGTAACTGCTCAATAAGAGGATCCTTCTTTGCAAAAGGAACCTTCATGCCCTCTTGTCCAAAGTTATGAAACAAGGATCTTGCCTCTAGGAAGGTATCATGCAAGATGTGAGCTCCTCTAATAGGTTTCTGAAGTGGTTTTGAGTTTTTAAGTTCTTCCAACTTATGCAAAAGTCTCATTGGTTTGATTGTCTCATGTTTTTTATCAAACCTTTCTACCAATCTCTTAGTTAACTTTGCAAAAGAAGAAGTATTAACATTTTCCAATGAAAATGACTCAAACATCTACCAAGCATAGGCCTTACCTTCAAAGTATAGTGTTGCAACTCTGATGGCTTCATCTTTAGAAACTTGGTGTTGTTGCAAATAAGTATATAACTCCTCCACCCAAGCTTTGGTTGAACAAGTTAGGGATCCATCAAAGGTAGATAGAGAAAATATATCCATGTCATACAGCTTGCTCCTCTCCACCTTGATCTTGAAAAACTCTTTGAAAGTAATATGATCTCTAAAATTTTCAGTTTGAGATTCATACTCTTGCAGAAAATTACTAAGAGTTCCCCTCCTTGGCATTTCATCTTCTTTCATCTCTTTCATAGTAGATCTGGGCATTTGACTGCGCTATGCATAGTAGGGTGTAGATGCATGCTCACACCTATCATGTGCCAATCTATATCTGGCTCTAGATTCAAATTCCTCAAGAGATTCCATCTCTCCTTTCATCTTCTTAAGATCTTCATTGATGCACTGCATAGATTTTGGAAGAAGCTTTGTAAGCCTATCTTTCTTTCTTTCTCCACATAATGGAATCTTATTTCTACTCATCTCTCCTTCTCTTGATAGCTGCATGGCTAAGTTCCACAGGCTGAGCCATGACTATGCTTTGATACCACTGTAATATCCCAAAAGAGGGAAATTCTACAACAATAAGAATATCTTAATATATTCTAAAGTTGGAGCTTGTTACACGGTAATTTGTCACTGTCCCCACCATTCCTCGTCCCGCACAATGGAGGACCCATTTTGTGACCTGTGAACATTGTCATGCCCTGAAACCATTATCAATGCATTCCTCTAAACATGAGCTTCAGTTGCCCTAAAGACATCTGCTTGCAAAAAACCATGAAAACATCTCCTTTTGCATTGGCGCGGGCAGACAGTTCATCACTCGCGCCAATGGGGAAAATCCTACAAATAGGTCGCGCCAACTGGCGCTCTGTCCCAGAGCAGCAGTCGCGCCAGCCAATTTAAGGAGTGTTTTTTAAATAAAGATGGCGGAATTTGTGTTTCAACAAACTCAGAAACCATTGCCTATCTTGAGTTGGGAGGTTTGGTTACGGGAGTTCCATGGAAGGGAAGTGGTTTGCCACCTCTCATGGAACCTTCCTTGATGATAGGGCCAATCCCACAATAATAGGGATCCCAACTCCCTCCTTCCCCATCTATAAAAGCTTGCCTATTGCCATTGCAAGCTAGTCTGGAAGTGCCTAAGCTTTGAATCTCCAAATTCCTAAGAGCCTTTGTGCTATAAGAGCCCTCTTTCTTCCCTTAAGGCCGACTCAAGTAAGGAGACTATCGTCGAGAGACTCTAGAGAGGCTTGCCCTTTCCCTGGCGAGCTTTGCGAGACGTGAATGACTGGGGACCCTTCCGAAGGAGACCGCGGCGTCAGAACATTGGTTGTACTCTCTTTCGATTGTTTATTAATGAATGACTACCGGTTATGGTTCCACTCTGTTTTTCACTTATGTTAATAATGAGTCATATCCTTTCTGACTGATATATAGTTGTGTATTCTGGATTTTATGCTTGTATTCGTATTGTTTCTTGCATGTGCAGGTGTCCATTCACGGAGATCGTGGGGATTGTGATCTGCCGAGGCTGAGGAACGGGAACGCTGTCTCTTCTACGAATCATAGCACTGGACTCCAGGTAGGCCTCCATCATTGGCTTATTTATTCGCAATTAGGAACTTGCGCTGTAGCATTTGATGATTGTTGCTAGACCCCTGCTGGGCTAGTAGGGATCGCCTCTGTCCGCAGAGGGGATTTACCTCCTCAACAATTTGGCGACTCCGCTGGGGATCGTCTAGTTTTCACTGTCTCGTTTGGATTGTCTCGTTTTGATTGTTTTATGATTTTCCTTGCTTGGTTAGCCTTCTGGGCTGGGTTCTTTTGTTGTTTTTTGCTTCTTGGTTTGCTTAGTTTACATTGATCTGCTTCTGGAGTAGTTCTTTGTTATTTTTGGCTGAGAAACTCGACTGGCGCGCTTTTTAGCCCGACAGTCGCACCAATTGGCGCATGTTGCTTTTGTATTGCCCGTGCCAATTGCCTGCTGGCGCCAGTTGCAGCCTTACAGTCGCGCCACTCCTGTAGGGTATTTGAGTTTGCTCAGTTTTGAGCTCTCTAGGTCTGGTCAGTGTTTTTCTTCTTGATTTTTCGACTACCTGAGTGTGTTGGAGTCCTGTTTGACTGGGAATTTGCCTTCGTCCTTTGGTTGTTTGCTTTTCTCTATCGATTTCACATCTTAAGCCCTAGGGCATCTAGTGGCTTTGTGTATTGAGCCCTCCTTGGGAGTTTTGGTGCTTTGTTTATCCAGTCAACTCTCT
Source organism: Pinus albicaulis (assembly GCA_034641835.2). NCBI lineage: Eukaryota > Viridiplantae > Streptophyta > Pinopsida > Pinales > Pinaceae > Pinus > Pinus albicaulis. The sequence goes on from CM076574.1 coordinate 1,150,842,430, forward strand.
GATTGCTCCTCCGCATTCTCTTAGTAGATGTTCACTGTTTTGTTGCGATTTTTGGGTGATTGCTCGTTTCTTCATTCAAATTTCGTTTGGTCTTGCTTTGGGCCTAGATCACACGGTCCATTGGAGCCTTTGATTTTGAGAGACTTTGGTCGATTTGAGATCTGATTGTTTGTGTCATTGAGTGAAATTTTTTCATTTTTCTCTCTCAACATCGTTTCTCAAATTTCTTCTCTTTTATTTTTAGTTTGTTTAGTGCATCTAGCTATCAAACATTGGAAATTACAAAAAAAAATCTCTTTTGCTTTTGGTTGATTAGTGCAAATTGAAATTTTTCGATTTTACTAGTAATTAGTGATTGGAATGAAAAATTTTCGATTTCATTAGTTGCATTAGAGATATCATTGTTTTTCTTCCGATCATTTTGTTTGTGTAAAAACTCTCAACTCTCCTGTAGCTAGTTTTCATCGAACGAAATGATGTACTGTGGCATGTAATTTTGCACTTAGGAGTTTTTGAAACAACACATTCGTTAGGGCCTGAAAACTGAAACGTAATTGAAGATAAAATTTAAAATCTACTCAATTTACACTAAGGCAGCATTGAAATCTAACGAAACACATTTAGAGGTCTAGGCCAGAGACGTGTTCCGACGTCTTTAAACCTAGTAGCTATCGTTCGCCTTTTGGCTTTAGACAGCGCTAGTACGGACTTGCGCTCCCAGTACCGTCGCATATATAAAGGGAGACCCCTCTAGGTTTTCAATCCTTTATCCATAGGAAGCTGAGTCTGCCGCCCTATACCCGTGATACACCAAACACAGCATTCGGGGAGATTGCCTGCACGTATGGAAAGTCCTTGGTTGATTTCTTTTTCATTATTAAAACCAAGGTGTATATTGCAGTTCATGGTTATTTGGTACACCCTTTGTGCCTAGTATTCCTGAGTAGTCATTTGGTCTTTTCTGACTCCCTAAATTTGAAAAGACCGTCAAGCGCTTGTCCTTTCACGCTTGTGTCAAATCTGAAAGAGATAGAGTCATCTTTTATCGTTTCTCGACTCTTAAAACATGAAACGGTGAAGTTTCTTATTTTTCAATGTGGTAAAAAATTAATCACCCACGATTACACGCCCTCTTAGATTTTGCTTGTTGACCGTTTGATTGTGTGTCTTGACTCTTTTTCAGCCCGTGTGTGCTGTTGAGTTTTGATGACAACTTTTTCAGAGTTTACCATCCAAGGAATCCCCTCAGAAGGGAATCCTGGTCATTTTCCTCCTTTTGGGAATGTTGGTGCTCCTTACATGGCGACGTTGTCCCTTCTTGGGTTAACTGTTGGATTGCCTGTTTGGTTGTTCTCAACCTCTGTAGTCCCGAATGTCTCCACTACTGTTCAATCAGTTCCTCCACCTGAACAACATCATGTTGATTCCAAGGTGGACCTCTCCCCTTCTTCACCTGTTTCTGCGTCCTCCTCTTCTACTTCGCCTGGTGAAAGCCTGGATTCGAGTAACCAGGTGGTTAAGAAGAAGAAGAAGAAGACAAAGAAGAAGAAGTCTGATAAGCGAGAGGCTAAAAGTGCAGCCACTGTTTCTGAAATATCTCCTCCCGATAAACCTTCCAACCCTCCACGGAAAGTCAAGTTCCCTTGCCTGTTGTGCACGGGAGACCATCTTCTTCGAGACTGCCCTGGCATCCCCAAGGTGCTTGAAGCATGGTCCGACGGCCGTCCGCCATTGCCTTTGACTTCCGGGAGCCAGGTTGGGGGCACGTCTTCAACTGGTACTGATAAGGCTCCTAAGAAGCAGGGTAAGATCACCAATCCCTGTAAGTTGTGTGAAGGGCACCATGCCATTCACCTTTGTCCTTATATGGATGAAGCCAAACGAGTTTTGGACAACCCGACCGGTTCTACACCACGCCTTCCACCTGGTTATAATCGGCTTTCTTCGAGTCCTCCGCCAGCTGATCCCATGATTGGTCAAGAGTTATCCTTGGTCGATCCCACTCCCCCAGAAATTCAAATTCACGAATCCATCCCTGACCAACCATTGGTCGTAGGATCGGTTGAACTGGCCCCGTCCACGGTGCACCAGGTCTTTTCTGTCGAGAGTGGATCTCACACCCCCCATGTCCTTCTGATTTCTTCAGATTCTTCAGACTTGGAGAAAGATTCTCCCGTCCCTGTACTTCAAGAAGCTGCTCCTCCGCCTCCCAAGATGGAGGCTACGGAGGATATTCCTCCCACCTTCGAGATGGAGGTCATGGAGGAGGCTTCTGCTTCCGTAACATCAGGGGAAGACCTTCTCGGTTCAATGGTATCCCCTCCGAGTAGTCTGGTCGCCTCCTTTGATTGGAGTCGATTTGCAGGATTCCGCCTTCCGTCTTACGTGCCTTTCGAGATCACAGTACAGGCTCTTGGTCTGGTTGTACCCAGCACCATTATAGACGAAGGTGCCTCTGTTAGTATTATATCCTCAACTACCTGGCAAGCTTTCGGTTCGCCGCCGCTTGCGCCTGTTACGCAGAATCTGTTGACTTTTAACAAAAGGATGAGTCAACCGTTGGGGATCCTTCCAAGGTTATCGATTACTTTGGGAGGTAAAACCGTTCATATGGACGTGATGGTCATTCCAGGCCCCCTGGATTTCAATCTGCTCTTGGGGCGCGATTACACCTATGCCATGGGAGCGCTCGTCTCCTCCCTTTTTCGTGTGGCCTGTTTTCCGCATGAAGGACGGATCGTGACCATTGATCAGCTTTCGTTCTTTGGTCCTAATGTGGCAACTGTCCGCCATCACCCCCTCTTGGTTTTTATTCATCCGTTGTATCTGCTCCACCACAGGTCAACTATGTGTCGACCTACCCTGTGCCCGCACTCAGTGAAGACGCTGTCGTGCATAGTGTACTGGGGGCATTGGGTCCTGAATTCCAGGATGTTTTCCTTCCATCGGGAGTGGAACTTTTGGAAGCACCGCCTTCTTGTTCATTTTGATGTAAGTCGGTTAGAGCACGGTTTCCTCCCTGTGTCAAGCTCTTTAAAAAAATTAAACCAGGTTCTCAGAGCATAGTTCTTCCACTTGTGTCGAGCTCCTAAAAACAATGAAACAAGTTGTTTGAGGATAGTTCTTTTAAGTGCGTCAACCTCGTTAAAATAATGAAACACGAGCATGTTCAATTCGCCTTTTTGTTTTGAACCTTCACTCCATTTTCAATGGACTGAAGCTTGGGGGGCATGCACCTCGAATTGAGACACCATGCTGGGGGGCATGCCCGTCTTTCTCATTTCAAGCATAGTTTGCATATGTGTGTGTTCATGTGTGCTTTTAAGCTTGCGTAAAAATGAAATGTGTGAGTAGATACATTGTGTGAATACATTTCGCATTGGGTCATTTGTTATGTAACTGATACATTAGATTACATTTGTATTAGACATTTGCATGACATATAGAAAACATCATCACATGTAAAGAAAGATCCATCCAGAAATAGATATGCATATATATATAGATATCGAAATGTTTACATAGAGTGTGTCACATAAAGTCAAAATATACATAATCGTCTTATATACATCCGGAGACGATATGTCTCTCAAAAAATATGTGTGGTATAATCCCTAAGAGCTAATCCGCATGGTGCTCATGATAACATGTAACTGCACGCACTAAGCGTCTCAAGATTCGGTGGATCCGACTTGGAACTCCCACCGTATGACGCTGGTACGCCATCGGTACATCCGCCAGCCGAGCATAGTCCGGGATCCCTCGGGCAATGCCCTCGAGATTCTGGATCAACTCCTCCCCTCCTGTGCCCTCTCCCTGAGGATCAGGGGCGAGATGAGTCCTCCGCGAGATTGGAGACATCCCGGCTGGTCTCTCAGGGCCCACATCTGCATACATATATAAAATGTGTTAGGACGAATGTGTATTAACAAAAAAAACATAAAACATAAAAATAAAAAAACATGAGGTCTTACCCAATTCCTCGTCCCAGTCATCTCCTTCTGGCAGTGGGAGATCTGGGTCTCTGGTGAAGTCAGTTCCTGCATATGGCCAGTCCTCCACTACAATCAACTGGCACCGTAACCACCTAAAAAACTCTAGCCTCCAGGACATTTGTTGGCCGCCTCCAGCTCTGGGCATTAGTGCTGCCCAGCGAGCCATTCTTGGCTCTCGTGGAATCGGCTCTGCAACTATGGCCCCTTGGCCCTGGAAGATTGGTAAGTGTTCCAGAATGAACGATACCAGGATGGAACCATAGCTAAACTGTTTCAGTTTAGCTTGCTTGCATTTTGTGAGCTGTCTCTTCATGTTTATTGTTACTGCTGTAGCCCAGTCAAACAATAAGGGACTCATGCATTCTGAGGCCAGCAGGAGTTGGGCCTTTGTGGCCTCGTGCGGTGCCTGCGATCCTACAGCCCACGTGATGGTATGTAGGACAACTCTCAATTCCAGGTCGGGGATGGTGTGGATATCCACCTTTTTGCTCCCTGATCCCATTTGTGCTCTTGGGCACACTCGTGCCATCACTTCTTCCATCTTCTCGCCAGATGGTCTGCTCCCAGTCAGGATGGGTATCGGACCTCTGCGAGACAGTCCGGTTATGAAATACACATCAGAGACCTCCAGTTCCAATACCTGGTCTCGCAACTTGAACACCTATTCCTGTTCGTCCCAAATACTGATCAGATACTGGAGGAGCTCGGGCTGAGCTCGTAAACAGGGTGTAAGGAAGAACTTCTTTAGCCCACAGTTTCTGAGGGCATTCATGCAAGCCTCACTTTCTATGGCCTGTTCATCCTCTTCTCCATGCTCTCTTTCTTTCCACTCAATCACCATTTTGCTTGATTTCTTGCATCCACATGGTCATAAACCCTTAATTAGATCTCTGGCAGGCTTCAAATTTCATTCAATTTGGTTAAAATCTCGGATTTTTAGGCGGAAATTTGGGTTCGGCCGCTGGCGCGGCTGTTTTGTGAACAGTCGCGCCACGTGGCGCGAGGCCTTTACATGGAAAAGCCCATTGGCGCGGGTCCGTGCCCGATACCCGCGCCAATGATCGCAGCCCTAAAAATTCAAAGAGTGGCCACAGAGGGCTGATACATAAGGGAAAACTGTCAAAAAATGGATTGAAATGAAGTATAGAGAAGCGCCTCTTACCTGTAGCAGACGAGAATCTGAATGGTCAACCGGATCTGTCGCAATCGCCGTCAGAAGTTTGCACTCCAAATGGACCACTGCTGCTTTTTACCAAGGTAAATAGTAAATGTAATTTTGTTTTTACCATTTTGGCATATTTATAACTTTTTCGACATAGGATGAGTTTTGAAAGTTATTTTTATCAAATATTTGAATATGTTATGTTGAAAAGCTTGCTTGGTATGTGCAGCAGCAGGTTTTTGCGACTTTAACGGTGGAAACGAGTTGTATTTTATACTTTTTCGGACTCAGTAAATACACGAAAAAGTCACTTTGGAGTCATCTTTCAGCTCTTTTTTGACTCTCTAAACATGAAAAGATCGCCGAGGCCCTTGTCGTTTCGATCTCGTTAAAATGGACATGAATAGACATCTACCCAGTATACGTTTAACCCTTTTTCGGGCTGGGATAGATTGATTACGAAAAAGGAATACCCTAGCCTATCGCGACTAGGAGGTTTTCTCGGATATTGTTTTCTACCTTTTCGGATCCGGGGAACTACTTACGAAAAGGGATCTGTGGAGTTTTCTTTTCCGCTGTCTTTTCAAACTCTCTAAACATGAAAAGACGCCGAGTTCTTCCTTTGTCAGACTCGTTAAACCCTAATGACATCGGATCTAGTCGAAATGACGTTCTCCGAGTTCCTCCTTCCTAGGACTCGTTAAATGCACTAGGATGGATTCGCCCGAAGGGCGGACTTATATTGCAAGCATATGCTATCCCCTTCAAGCTTGTTATCAAAAATAATTGGGGTACTCGCCAGAAATGGTGGGGGAAAAATGGAACCATCATCATTGTCGTGTCGGCAGTATGTCGCTCTTGAACATGGCACTTGTCTGCATTCGTGTCGGGTTGGGGACATCTCATCTCATTTTTTCACTTGCTTCCATGGGTTTGGATAATCCTTTTTGACCTCTCCTCTACTCATTGCCTTGTCACCATGACCTCTGATCCGTTGATGTCAAATACTGCCAAAACCATTATTAGTGTCGTTACATGTTCAAGAGAAGTTGACCTCTGCGAATATCAACCTTCCTCTGATTCTCATACGATCCTGATTCACAACAAAAACATCATGTTCCTCTGTCTCGTGTCGATGATGTGGGCAACATTATGGCCCACCTTCGATCAAGGTCACTTCCTGTCGACTTCAGCTCATTATCCAGGAAGTTGATCTAGAGACTCCTTTGTGGTACCTTGGAGCCTGCATGCCTCAATGGCAGGTTCGTCGCATTCGACGTGGGGTTTTCATCATTGGCCTCCGATCAAGTGATTCTACGGGTCTTCGACACCAGCTCATTGATTCACACACCGTAGATTGTACCTGTAGTACCTTGAGGGCCATTGTCATTATTGGTGGTCCCTCTCGCGTCTGTTAACAGCTCTCATCATTGGCTGGTAATCAGACAATGTTCTTGCATGTTTGACTTCAACTCACATATTCACATGCTTGAACTTGTACTTTATTTGGGTCGATATGGAGCGCAAGACCCTGGATTGTGTCTGTTGTAATCCAGGCTGCAATTGTGGATTTTTATCATTATGTACATGACTCACTGATTGGATGGATGCGACCATACCTGAGTCTATTTATTTGATCCTCGCTGGATGGCTGCGCCCATACCCTGGATCCGGATTATAGTATACTCTGTTTCGGATGGTTGCGCCCATACCGCATATACATCATGTACTTGAGATATCAGTTGTATTTTTTCTACGCAGGTTTTCCGACGGCAGGGCTTCAGTTGAACATGTTCTCGTTAAGCATTTCACCCCTCTCTCTCTTGGGCCTCATACTTTAGGGGGCATCTGTTACACAATAATTTGTCACCGTCCCCACCATTCCCCGTCCCGCACAATGGAGGACCCATTTTGTGACCTGTGAACATTGTCATGCCTTGAAACCATTATCAATGCATTCCTCTAAACATGAGCTTCAATTTCCCTAAAGACATCTCCTTGCAAAAAACCATGAAAACATCTCCTTTTGCATTGGCGCGGGCAGACAGTTTATCACTCGCGCCAATGGGGAAAATCCTACAAAGAGGTCGCGCCAACTGGCGCTCTGTCCCAGAGCAGCAGTCACGCCAGCCAATTTAAGGAGTGTTTTTTAAATAAATATGGCGGAAGTTTTGTTTCAACAAACTCATAAACCATTGCCTATCTTGAGTTGGGAGGTTTGGCTGCTGGAGTTCCATGGAAGGGAAGTGGTTTGCCACCTCTCATGGAACCTTCCTTGATGATAGGGCCAATCCCACAATAATAGGGATCCCAACTCCCTCCTTCCCCATCTATAAAAGCTTGCCTATTGCCATTGCAAACTAGTCTTGAAGTGCCTAAGCTTTGAATCTCCAAATTCCCAAGAGCCTTTGTGCTGTAAGAGCCCTCTTTATTCCCTTAAGGCCAACTCAAGTAAGGAGACTATCGTCGAGAGACTCTAGAGAGGTTTTCCCTTTCCCTGGTGAGCTTTGCGAGACGTGAACGACTGGGGACCCTTCCGAAGGAGACCGCGGCGTCAGAACATTGGTTGTACTCTCTTTCGATTGTTTATTAATGAATGACTACCGGTAATGGTTCCACTCTGTTTTTCACTTATGTTAATAATGAGTTATATCCTTTCTGACTGATATATAGTTGCGCATTCTGGATTTTATACTTGTATTCGTGTTGTTTCTTGCATGTGCAGGTGTCCATTCATGGAGATCGTGGGGATCGTGATCTGTCGAGGCTGAGGAACGGGAACGCTGTCTCTTCTACGAATCATAGCACTGGACTCCAGGTAGGCCTCCATCATTGGATTATTTATTCGAAATTAGGAACTTGCACTGTAGCATTTGATGATTGTTGCTAGACCCCTGCTGGGCTAGTAGGGATCGCCTCTATCCGTAGAGGGAATTTACCTCCTCAACAGAGCTACAGCAACACCTGAACATAATAATGGGTGTTCAGTGATATATAGACTCATATGATGTGTTAAAAACACATAGCCATCAAATGAGTGTAACAACATAAAAATAAGAACTTCTACACATTCCCAAGTGGGGAAAATGCAGTAAATAGACCCTGAAAACATTATTTCTGAATATCTGTGTTTTTAATGGGTGAAATAATGATTGGTTCCCTTAGAATATGATTTTCTGCCCTCACATACAAAAGGGGATCAGAAATAAATCCCTTTTGATATGTTAAACAAACCTCTCGGCTTCATATCAACTCAAAAATAGCCAAATCCCATGACTTGAGTTATGCAGAAAATACTGAAGCAAATAAAAACGTTATTTTCTTATGGTTTCTATAGTATAATGATATAACAACATGGATCTGGAATTTAATGGAATAATATGCTAATAAAATGAAGATTTGGCCTTCTTATTGCATTATAAAGACAACCCGACAAGGGTTTCATGAAAGTACAAGTACAACAAGAGCAGATCTGAATATTCAGCTCAGAAAAATGCAGTCTTAATGCAAAATTATAGGAATATAGCTAAATGATACAAAAGGGGGATGAGGATCCCTTCCTCTAGCTTTCTGGTAGAAGGGCTGGCCCTTTCCCTAGAAACTAGCTCGAAAACAAGGGTCTTAACCCTGCTGCAGCAACTCTATGCGAAATGACACAGTTCCTGCAAGGGACTGCGCTATAAGAGATGAGGAATACTTTGGCCTGCTTCCAAGATGTGAAATGTGCCCAGAAATATTCTTAGCTAATTTCTCAAGAGAATGAAGGCACCCTCTACCATGGAAAATTTTAGGGGCTAATATTCGTAGGTGGGCTAATTTTCCATGTTTTTTCCAAAAAAAAGATTCGCCAATTTCCATTTTTTATAAAAATGATTCGTCCAAATTTTACAACATAAAATTATTTTAATCTAAAAATCGCCAAAATTATATACAAAGTCTACAGAAAATCATTATAAATTTGAATCATTTTACAAATATATCAATAAAAATTTTATAGTTTTCATATTATTGACTAGTGAGATTCGCCAATGTTTTAAACTTCAAAATAATTTCCCGTCCTTAAAATTTTCCCTGCCCTCTACTAAGAAACAAACCCAGAAGGGGTGTTATCAAACCTCCACCGCAACACCCTGCAACTCAGTAATATTCTACTACAGAAATAATGTTGGGACTGAATAATGGTGCTTGGCCTCAAGCCTGGATGTGGAGAAATACAGGACAAGCTCTCCTAAGAGGCCTCTCAAGGGAAGAGGTGGGATTCCTGCTTGGGAACACCCTATTCTCAACAGCACTGCAACCCTGCTAAACAGCAAAAGGAAGCCAAGTCTAAACAGACAAGATCAAATGATCATATAAAAATCATTCATATCAAAGGCTCCCATCATCTCCATATATAGCAAGTGAACCTCTCCACATTGGGTCCCATCCACATGTGCCATCAAGCTCATGCAAGTTGTCCTCCACCAAAACTGCGTTGTCCATCAAGGAAGTTCAATGTATCTAGACAGCTTTGTTGACTTGGTCAAATTTGACTGAATCAACATGATCCCATCTTTGTTCACACCCAAGGGTGCTCAAATTAGCTGCTTATTCTTACTCCTTTCACATTAGGAGTGTTATTGATCCTCCTAAGGAGGTTAATGGGCCTCCCTACCCATTTATTCACCTACCTAGTGATAAAATAACTCTAATATTCCATTTAGCTTGGAGGCTAAAATTTTGGAATATTATATTGGGTACCTGGCATGTTCGACTTCCCGGGAGTTAAAAGTTGGGATGAATCAATGAAAGAAACATCTTGAGGTTGCTGAGACAGGCAGTCACTCTTTTGGTTGTTCAAATATTGTGGATGAAAAATATCAGACATAAGAGATTCATCAATTTCATAATGTGATTATGAAACACCACTCACATGTTCGTGATTTTCATCAATACTAGTATAAGACAGTTTTGAATGAATTGAAGAAGTTACTAGTGTGGCTGACTCATGAAATAAATCAGTGAAAAATGGAAGAAATGATCTAGATGCGGGGGTATCAATCATATAAGGACCTTCACCTCGTGCATCAATGTCATCCGGAGAGGCCAATGATTTCGCATGCTCATCACGGTCCAATGATTTTGTAGGGAAATCAACTTTGTCTGGGACAAGACTTAATTTATTATTCGTATGAGAATGAGATTTATAATCGTACCCAAGAAAACATTTAGTGGACTCGAGATAGGTTTCATTGACAGGGAGGGATGTTAGGCCAATATGTTTGCCAAGCTCTGATTTGACAGGGTGTGTGAAAGATTCAAAGGTGGTATGGCAAGTTTTATTTTCTTGCAAACATCTATCATTACTCGGAACTTTTGCAACCACAAATCCATTACACTACAATTCAGGAGGAGGAATAGGAATGTCAAAAATAGTAATACTCTTCTTGGAGGCCTGAATGCATTCTGGACTCGAGGAGATAGACAAGGAAACATTCGGGACAAAGTCTGAACAATTGGCAACTTCAGGGTCGTCATAGAAAACACTAGGATCAAGCTTGGTTGCTGATTGAAATTGTTCAAGGGAAACGAAAACCACCTGTTGAAACTGTTCAATTAAACATGTCTAATTGACATCCCTTTCAAGGAACTCAAAACAATAATGAAAAAATCTGATATAAAACTCCTCTAGAGATTCTTGAGATTCCATTCTGATCTCATTTAACTTTATCAATACATTTTGAAAATTGTACCTGTGAAAAGCTTGTTGTAATTCACAGGCAACCTGCACGAACGAATGGATGGAAGCTGCCAGAAATGTGCGACACCATTTCTTAACGCAACCTACGAGAGTGAGGGAGAAAAGAACACAAGCCAACTCCTCATCATAAATTTCGTAACACTCATAAAAAGTCACAAAAATCTGAAAGGTGTTTAGTTATGGGGTATGTCATGACTGGGATCAATAAGCCGATAACCAGTCAAACATACATGGAAGAAAACACGCCGGAAGTTAACTGCAAAGTAGTTTACAATAGATCACCGTCGTGGTGAGGACAAATACACACTAATCCAAAAGAAAACATACATGCAACCACTGAGAAATATTTCATAACCAATCACATGCATGAAAGCAAACGTACAACATAATGAAGTATTAGACAACTAGTACTATCACCACAAACAAGCGCATGAATCAGTGCCCGAAAAGAGAATATTATTAATGTTGCTACAACGTCAAATACATGTTTATAACTTGTCAAACCCAATAGTGGAACATGGGCTGCTCATCTCAATACATGATACCAAAACCCTCGCATTGCTACCTCTCTCTCTACTTTATACCAAGAGCTAAGTGCCTTTAGCTCTCAAGCACCAATTCCTTTGTCATTTGGCTTCCTTTGCAGAGCTAAAAGTCCTTTGTCTCTTTCCCGAAGTTATACATATAGGCTGAGATGACTCTTGAGTTTCCCTTGAATCTTGGTCTTCCCGACTGTTGGGTTGGCTTGCGACTTGGTCCATCTGCGACCTTCGACCCAGGGTTATATGCGACCTACGACCTAAGGTTTCTTGCGACCTAGGACCTTGAGCAATTTACGACCTGCGACTTGAAACCATCTGCGACTTGCAACCTTAACCAATCTGCAACCTGCGACTTGAACCCATCTGCGACTTGTGACCTTGACCAATTTGTGACCTGTGACCTGAACCCATCTGCGACTTGTGACCTTGACCAATCTACGACTTGTGACCTGGAGTTTTTTCCCTTCTACATTATTCTTTTGGTAATCTCTGGATTTCACAGCAAGATGCCTTTTCCTGCATATCAGTCCTGTGCACGTGACTGGGTTATTTTGAGCTTAAAGTGAGGTTCTTGGGAATCTTGTAAGGATCCACCTTCCTTGCCGGATCAAATCCTAGATCTTGCCATGCAAGTCACCGGCTTCTACCTGTAAACAATTTAACATGGGTCACATTTACTTGAAATAAAATTGATGTTGGAAACACATGTAATTAGCCAAAAGTGGTTTTAACAAATAGTAAATCTAGACCCCTGTGTGGTCTTGTTTTGCACGCTGAAATGTTGCGTGTGCAGCTTGTAAATGGTATCATTAGTCTAAATCCTTCTCAGAAGATCTTCAAAGACAAAAATTGATGCTCGTTATTTAGGTGCTTTATTTGGTTTATAACCTTTTTTAGTCTTTGGGGCGTGCCTAAATCTACCTGTACCTTCGAAAAACGTGATTCCCTTCTCTACCATCATATGTTTCATTACTTCTCGTCGAGATTCCTTCTGGGGATTTATGAAAATTCATGGTCTGTGTCAAGTTTAACCCAACACTTGAACTTCTTCTTGTCCCCAAAAATAGCCATTCCTTAACATGGTTCTCCCCACCAAAATGCCCCTTTCCACTTTTATTTACATAAAGAGTGGCGATGAGAACAAAACATGAAACGCCTTTGAGGGGTTGGCCTCTTTACCCAAAAATGGGTAAGACATCATGTTGCGTATTTCATTATGTATGTGGCATGTTGTAGCCACAACGTTCTTCCAGACCCATTCATTACAACTGGAGAAATCTTCCAATGTCGTCCTAACTAGAAAGGGACGCTTTCAAACAAGGCTCACGTTCTTTTAAAATGATCCATCCTTTAGGGGCATGTATAATATCGTACCCAATATCTGATAGGCACTGATTTGGCATGAGGTCACAAGAGTGGCATGAAGGTCACAGCTGTGGCATGGGGATCGGGTAGTCGGAGAGTCACGTTGGGCATGGATTCTCTTGGGTGCGACCCTGCGACTTGGTGACTCAGGAGAGGTCGCAAAGTCACAGTGATGGTTAAGTCGCATTCCCTAATTCTTAAGAAGAGTTGCAACTATGCAACCAAAGTGAGAACGTGACTTTTGAAGGTCGCATGGCTGTCATTTAGAGGAGTCGCATCTTCCATTGTAATATTCCTAATTAGCCCAAGCTAATAGGAATATTTCATTTTTTTTATTTTCTTAATTGATGAATAAAATGTAAAGGAGGACATGTAAACTCATAAAAAAATCAAAATAAATCAACTCCCAATGTGAAAAGAGGCAAATCATGGTTGTCTCAATAAAATACCCTTGTATGTAAAAGAGGATTGAGGAGATTGACAAGGTCAACAGGACCAAATTATAGCATTGTCCAGATGCATTGAACCTCCTTGTTGATCAGAGCAGTTTTAAAAGGAGGATCTTCATGTGAAAGGAGCTAGAGTTTGAAGGTGGTTTAGGGTTTCTCAAGCTCTCATATTATAAAATAAGGGGAAGGCTCAAGAGAAGGTTGTTCATGATATTTGATTTTGATGTCTGTTTAGAGAATTCGAGTTCTCTTAGCTGTTTAGCAGAGACTTGTGAGAATTTCCGGTTTAGGGATTCTCTCTCCTTCCATTCAGTGGCTCTTGGAGAGCATTGTACTTCTCTTCCACTATCAGGCATATGGCTAAGCTCCATCTCCCTTAGACAGCATAAATCCTACTATGGTTTACTTGTTTCAGTGAGCTGCAGCAAGTGGAGACTAGACCTATTCAGATCTAGACTATACTAGTGCCACTTCTCAGTGAGTGAGTATTTTATCCTCCTGGAAGAGTGTATTAGCACTTGGGCCTGATATTCAGATCTTGGCATGTGGCCAATATATTCTCTATCTCTTCCAACATAGTTATTTTCAGGGACTGTGTTATTCTATTCGGTGTTGTAGTAGCAGGGTTTATCCCCTTGCTTTTGAGCTTGTTCCTTGGAGGAAGGGCAAACCCTTCTCCCAGAAAGCTTTGTATTTCATTCTTCTTCTGATTCTTGTATTTTTCAGCTACATGTATTCAGAGCTACAGTAAAATACATTTTTCAGATCTAGATCTGCAGATCTGAACTTTTATACAATGTATCTCATGAAACCCTTTTCGAGTTATTCCCTTTGATGTATAAAGGAGTTGAATCTCCATTTTTATTCATATTTTCATGTAATAAACTCCAGATCTGATATTCAAACTATTTTTTATTCAGACCCTTCAGAAAATCACGCAGTATGTGCTTCAGTAAATTTCTGTTGAGTCAAGTCATGGGGTTTGGGCATTTTTAAGCCATATCGGGAATGGGAGATTTGTTTAACATAGCTAAAGTCATTTGTTTCAGCTAAAATTTGGCATGTAAGTCCTATATTACCTAATCTAAGTGATCCCACCATCCTTAGCCCTTATTTTTATGCACATCTCTGAAATTAACGTGTTTAGGGCTGAAATAACTGCTTTTCCCCATCAATTTGTGCATAAATCAGAATATAAGTTGTTTTTGTTGCTTTGATTGAATAACATGTGTTATTAACACATCCTATGAGCTTATTTAATGCTGCATATCCATTATTGTGTTTATAAATTGCTGCAACCCCTCATTGGGCATTTATTAAGCCATACTAGATGTGGGAGGCCTGTTTGCCTCACCTAGTCTGATTGGTTTCTGATATCCTCTTGGATTTGGGCCTTATATTATCAGATATTGAGGATCCAAGGGCTGATCTTGGTGGCTGAAGCACACATTCCTGAAAAATGCATTTTTCAGGCATGTCTTGCTAAGCAGTCCCTTTTGGGGATATTACAGTGGTATCAGAGCATGATCTCTAGCTCAAATTGTGAGATCCAGCTATAAGAAGAATAAAAATAAGAATTAAAGAACAAATGATGGAGAAGATGAGATTACTCTTATCATTTTTCAGATCTAAGAAGAACCTCTGCAAGGAGGTTGAGCAGACAAAGAAGAAGAGATGCAGTGAAATTCCTAGAGAGTTTCAAGAAGAGGAAGAGCCATGAACTTCCTATTCTAAAAGAGAGGAAGACCAGAGGCATGAAGGGCATTTAGAATCTAAGATTCTAAGTGAATACCTTTCTGAATACAAATCTAAATCTAGAGCCTTCAAGGAGACTCTAGCTTTACCACAGTTCATTCAGCTAGAGGAAGGGAAGAGACCCTACAACAATGGGATGATGAGAGGCAATAGGTTTCTATTGCCCACTTTTGATGGATCACTCAAATGTGCAGCAAAGACTTGGGTGATGAAACTAGAGTCTTTCTTCCTACTACATCCAGTAGTAGAGAGAGAGGTTGTAGAGATTGCAGCGCTGCACCTTGAAGGTGAAGCAAATTTTTGGTGGTTCAACCATTTGAGCCATGCAAGGGTATCTACTCTTGCTAAGTTGTCTAAAATACTAATTGAAGAATTTGGAAAAGGAATATCAGAGGAAGAGAGGCCCTCACCACCACTTGAGGAAGCATATACTAGCATTGTCACAACCTTGGAGGAGCAGCCTTCATGTTCTACAATGGAGGAAGGCAACATAGTTGAGAAAGGAGCTCTTACTTCTACGTCTCACCAAGGTATGCTTGAATTTCCATCTCTTGTCATTTTAGAAAATCATATGAAGGGATCTACATCTTTGCATTTTGTTGATTTAGAGCAATAGAGTTGCACTGTGCTATACAAAGGCAGTGATGAATAAAATAGGACCCATGCCTTATGGGAGCATTCACATGGTAGCTTCAGTCATGAAGCAATGGAGGAAGGAATGGTAGATGGTAGACATATTGAAGTGAGAAGCCCTTTCTCCTTTCTAGATGACACTTTCTCAATGAGCACTCCCGAGCTGAAAGAGAAACTTCTACCTGTAGCAGATCCATGGCCTCTTTGGTTTTGGAGGGCCATGCATGAGGAGGAAATCTCATGGAGATATTTCATTGGAGTTGCAATTCAACACATCATGAAGTGAAAATTTCTTCAACAGTCCAAGGAGGCTTTTTCCTTCTCACACTTGGATCTTCATGGATTCAAGGAGGAACAGATAGATGATGGAGGACATCTTCGGATGGATAACATCTCTCATGTTTGTGTTGGACACTCCTTGAGCCACACACATCATGATGGGAGGTTTTTGCCTACCACCTATCTGGGTCCTTATGGGATCAAATTGATCCTTGAGAAGATTGCATTTCAACATCCCATGAAATGCAAGAGAGGAAATCTGATTTGGGAGAGTGATAGTCTTCCTTGGGAGAGTGCTAAGGAAGAACAAGATGGAAGGCACCCACATGTGGAAGGATGGGTGTGGATGATGAGCAAGGAGCTAGAAAACTACTTGCAAATCTATGATACTGGGCAGCATGAGGCTTGGCTGCGTTGGTTACTCTTGAAAGATTTTGGTCATCATCCTCTTTCCAAGCGTATGTGGCAGGATACTTGCATCATGGGGAAGGAAGGAGTATGGACACATTGTGTTGACATGATATTATTCATGTCAATCACCATGTTTTCACTACATGATTTGGATGATGGAAGTATGAGGAGGTAGCAAAAGATTTTGTTGCTTGGGATGTTCTTGGGAGAGCAAGGGCAGATTTGCTTTCACAGTTTTCATGATGTTGTAGAAGTAGAAGATGGCACTATCACAATGAAAATGGGCTAATCCTTGGCCTTATATGTTCAAAAGGTACTTTCCCCATGGGAGAGACTTCTTATGTGTAGCAGCATTACGGGAGATGCCTTTGACATTCTGCATGAAAAATATTGGAACCATGAGTTCGAGGGAGCCTATTTGCATAGGCCAACATCATTGCCACTTTGGAGCTGGGGTTTATTGATGGAGTATCCCTAGGATCACTTCGCACTTGATGCACTTGATGGGCAAAGAGGAGATAAGGAAGATGAGTTAGTATATGGGGACATCTAATACTATGATGTACTCTTCTTGTCTTGGGTTTCCAAGCATGAGGGAGAGGGTTTGCAGGCAGAATTTGGTTCATTTCTCTTCATGGAAGTGTGCCAAACTACTATGGAGGATCCATTCATGGATCCATGTGTCTTCTTACTTCCAACATATGGTGAGAGCTGTGTTTGTGCAACACAATATTTGCATGCTCTTACCATCTCTTGGCAGTGCATTGCTCCAAAAGTAAGCAAGCTCTTTATTTTTCTCCATGACCAATGTTGGGCCAAACCATATGATGGAGACAGCCATCTCCTATGTGGCCTTGGGCAGATATTTTTTCATTACATGTATGTTCAGTTGATTCATATGTTAACCATGTATCAAGAAACAATTTTCCATGTATTTTTCTAAAGCATCAATTTGAAAGACTACAATGTCACTACTTGGGAAACTATTGGTACCTTCCAGCACCTTATGAAACCATCAGTAATTCCCTTGTTTTGATGCCAATTGTGATCCCACTTTTTGGTTTTGTCTTTATCTTGATGGGAGACATGATGTTAAGTGAGGCACATGGTTTGAATGTGTCCTTTTGTGGAGGAGATTCCCACATTTTCTACAGTACATGTTCTAATGGGAACATGGGAGAATTTGCAGCACTCACCTTATTAGTTGCTTGAGGGCAAGAAACGTTTTTGGAGGGGAGGACTGTAATATTCCTAATTAGCTGAAGCTAATAGGAATATTTCATTTTGTTTTGATTTTCTTAATTTATGGATAAAATGTAAAGGAGGACATGTAAACTCATAAAAAAATCAAAATAAATCAATTCCCAATGTGAACAGAGGAAAATCAGGGCTGTCTCAATAAAATACCCTTGTATGTGAAAGAGGATTGAGGAGATTGACTGGGTCAACAGGACCAAATCACATCACTGTCCAGATGCATTGAACCTCCTTGTTGATCAATGCAATTTTAGATGGAGGATCTTCATGTGAAAGGAGCTAGAGTTTGAAGGTGGTTTAGGGTTTCTCAAACTCTCATCTTATAAAAGGAAGGGGAAGGCTCGAGACAAGTTTGTTCATGATATTTTATTTTGATGTTCATTTAGACAAATCGAGTTCTCTTGGTTGTTTAGCAGAGACTTGTGAGGATTTCTTGTTTAGGGATTCTCTCTCCTTCCATTGAGTAGCTCTTGGAGGGCATTGTACTTCTCTTCCACTATCAAGCATATGGCCAAGCTCCATCTCCCTTAGATAGCATAAATCCTGATGGGGTTTACTTACTTCAATAAGCTGCAACAAGTGGAGACTAGATCTATTCAGATCTAGACTATACTAGTGCCTCTTCTCAGTGAGTGAGTCTTTTATCCTCCTGGAAGAGTGTATTAGCACTTGGGGCTGATATTCAGATCTTGGCATGTGGCCAATATATTCTCTATCTCTTCCAGCGCAGTTATTTGCAGGGACTGTATTATTCTATTCAGTGTTGCAGTAGCAGAGTTTATCCCCTTGCTTTTGAGCTTGTTCCTTGGAGGAAGGGCCAACCCTTCTCCCAGAAAGCTTTGTATTTCATTCTTCTTATGATTCTTGTATTTTTCAGCTACATGTATTCAGATCTGCAGTAAACTACGTTTTTCAAATCTAGATCTATATATCTGCACTTTTATACAGTGTATCTCATGAAACCCTTGCCGGGTTATTCCCTTTTATGTATAAAGGAGCTGAATATCCATTTTTATTCATAATTTCATGTAATAAACTCCAAATATGATATTCAAACTATTTTTTATTCAAACCCTTCATAAAATCACGCATTATGTGCTTCAATAAATTTCTGTTGAGTCAAGTCATGGGGTTTGGGCATTTTTAAGCCATATCAAGAGTGGGAGATTTGTTTAACATAGCTAGAGTCATTTGTTTCAGCTCAAATTTGGTATGTAAGTCCTATATGGCCTAAGATAAGGGATCTCACCATCCTTTGCCCTTATTTTTATGCACATCTCTGAAATTAACATTTTTATGGCTGAAATAGCTGCTTTTCCCCATCAATTGGTGCATAAATCAGAATATAAGTTGCTAATATTGCTTTTATTGAATTATATGTGTTATTAACATATCCTTTGAGCTTATTTAATGCTTCATATCCATTATTGTGTTTATACATTGCTGCAGCCCCTCATTGGGCATTTAACAAGCCATACTAGACGTGGGAGGCCTGTTTGCCTCACCTAGTCTGATTGGTTTCTAATATCCTCTTGGATTTGGGCCTTAGATTATCAGATCTTAGGGATCCAAGGGCTGATATTGGTGGCTCGAGCACATATTCCTGAAAAATGTGTTTTTCAGGCATGTCTTGCTAAGCAGTCCCTTTTGGGGATATTGCATCCGTTCACTTTCCGAGGACCTGAAATGTGACTTTGTGACTCAAATGGAGGTTTCCTATTCTTGTCCCAAAGTAGTCACATTGTGGCTGCATTTAAACATTCCCCGGCATTTCATTGGTGCAGTGAATAGTTATTCACCCTCTGTCTCCAGAATAACACAAATTCCGTCTCTGCCGGTGTTTGCGCGAGCTTGCTGGGATTGAATTGTAAATACTAGGGTAAAATATGCCCCTATGTTCAATATGCACAGGAGCTCCTTCAAAACCCACCTCGACACGAGGCATTTTTGAATGGCATCCCTTATCAGCGGTAAATGTGTAGTTTAACAATTTGAGTCTGGTCACACTCCCCGTTAATGGTCATATTCCTCAAGTTAGTGCCATCGCCTGTCATGGCTGCAACATGAATGGCCAAAAAACCTTTTCTCCATGGCCACAACTCATAATCACTATCCTCTCATCCAAGGGCTTTTTCATCATTCCTGTAATGGGAAAACGTGATTTTCACCCACTGAATCCATAACCTGTACTCATTTTTTAACAATAAGAAGAGTGGTAAGAAATGAAATTGTCAATGTTATCTTAGCGTTGATGGAGCTTGAAAAGAGTTTTCGTTTTTCCTCTTTCTGAGCACTGATAGAATGAGTTCCTGTTGTTAGATCAATTTGAGCCATCGGCAAAAAGTAGAGCAGACTCATAGATTTGGCAATCTGATGCTTCCGATGTTGGTCTTCAAGATGACATGCATTCCTCACCGAGGCACATATATTTTAGGAAGGACCGTTCCACCCTTCTTCCCAGACCTACATGACCTTGGATGGCATCGCACCCTTTTAGAATAGCTTTATATCATTCTACGCTCTAATCCATCTTGGTATGGGTAGTTTCCTATTTGTGCAAGGGCCACTATTAAAACATGTGGCTTACAAAAGATGCTTTTCTTTGAGGAGCACAACTAGCATCATGTTCAGCTCAACGCATAATCGCTCATACAAATGTGGCCTTACTTTTATTATACTCATTACATTCTCATTTTCCAAGACTTTTGTTCTTTCTCGCGTCACCCTCAGTTCTATGGCATACTCCGACTCGACAAGGTATGGGTTGAAGACACTATTGGACAGTTCAGTAGATTAGCCTGTATGCGTGGAAAACCCATACGAGTGCATCTCAAGGCTTATTTCTGCTGATAACCTTAAATTATTATCGGATCGATCATATTCAAAATATTTCTCTCATCGCATAGTCTCTGTCTCCATTCCAAAGGATTTTGTATTTCCTAAGGAAGGTGGATATCAATGTGTCTTGTCCCACTCACAACCTCGAGAAAACGACACCGAGGCTGTAAAAAATATGAGTTTACAGGTAACGGCCTTTAGCATCGCATACTCCAGAGCCATATAATTTTATGTACTAGCAACTCTCATCATTCAGAAAAAGGTCTGTCAATCCAACGTCTGCCATATCTATTTTAGCATTCCGATGAATAATGTGCAATTGTGAAGCCTCATGAAGATAGAGAAGGCTGCGTGCTATTCCAATTTCAAGTTATAACGTTTTTTCAACCAAGAACTCTATGCCCTTTTCTGGGTTGAAGAGAAAGGTATCAAAGCTTTTAGTGGGCAAATAACGATGAACAAGCAACCTTTTTTATCTGTCCATGCAATATCCAAGTAGTTGTATTTCACTTTGGATACAAGTTTCACTTCATTCATAAATTCCATTATTCCTTGGCCAGACTTGGAGGATAGCTTTCTTACTGCTATTTTTGCGCCCTTGGAAGTTATACCTTTGTATACAGCACCGAAGCCTCCCTCTCAAAGTTTATTATCTTCATGAAACCCCTTGTTTCTTCTGCCAATGTGTCCAAGTTAAACACTATTTGAAAATTGAACAACGATCCTAATCCAGAGATGTAATCACGCCTTCTCGAATCTTCAATGCGGTGGTGATATTTTCAGGTATATCCTTCATGTAGGTTCAACCTACATGAAGTATTTTTATATTAGTTAGTGCACGGTCACTTTTAGAGAATGATGTCCCCAAATTTGAAAGTTTTTTACATGGGATCATGAGCTTGGCGGACTATCCAAATAGAATGCCTAAATGATCCATGGTGGAAGCGCTTCTGGGAGATGCGAGTTAGGTTGAAATAGGGAGGGGATCATTCTCTATAAACCAGGGTTTCGACAAAACCTAGAATGGTCAGCAAGTAGAAGGGGGACCCAAAATTTTGGGTGGTGCTGTAGCAGCTACAATATATCTGTTTATCCACTACAAATATTCTATTATGTGATTATAGCTAATAGTACGCATGTGGATGCAAGCTTGTTGTTTAGATCTGATAGGTTGTATTATGGTTAGCTATTAAAACTCCTGCGAACGACCTCTGGCTGTATAGATCTGATAGTTTCAGACCTACTTGACTTACTTGCTCTCTCCCAGGGTGCGGAAGCTTGGTTTCAGCACCCTCCCATACTGATTCAGGTGAGACTTTGGCTTGCGCAAGCAGGTCACTACCGAAAGGGCCAATATTATAGGGGTTTGTTGGCAAACCTTAACCTCTAAACCTGGGTCAGGACCCCTTGAGCCAACAAATGGTTCCATTTCTGGGATCGGGATAATTTTGAGAGAGATCAGGTAATGACAAGGCCGTATTGGAAACCTGAAGAAAAAAAAAGAAATTGATGAATGGTTTGAAATTAAGTTCAGGAATTCGCAGTAAAAGAAAACTGCAGTAAGAAGTTGACCACCGAAAAATGGAAGAATAAGTATATTTTCACGAAGATCTATGAGATATTCTTTGTAACAATTTCGATCGAGCTCCAGGAGTGGCTCGCAATACTGGTCGAATTTCAGAAGTGTTGGAAAGACGAGAGGGTCACACAGTGGACCCTAGAATGGATCCTGCAGTTAGAAGAGACCGACAACACCATTACTCGCACGGTAGATCACTGGGTGGATAGCGTGATAGAAGGATTTGTGACTAAAATTGTAGTTGATGAATTCGTATCCTACTCAGAAGTAGAGCGGAGGTTCTTCAAGGGTTTTCGGGGTAAGTTTTTGAAAACTTTGCCATTATTGATTAAGATCTTATTGTGTGAAAAAATCATTTTGTGTAGCCATACGGAGTGAATGATCTCTGACCAGAGTGAGGGCACAACGCACAGTGGTAAGTACTACAGAACTAACCAAGAGGAGGATCGATCTATCTACAGTCTGGTAAGAAATTTTTCTATGCATAGCCCTCCATCAACACCACTATCAAGCCCTCATAGGGGTAAAAACTCACCTCCACCCCCACCAAAAGATGATATGGCTGTGCACATTAAGATACCTACTTTCAAGGGCGTGGGTGATGGGGACATGGATCAGTTCTAGTTTTTTGTAGGATCGGTATGGACTGCGAAAAACGTAGCAAGCGATGTGGTGAAATGGGCACAGTTATCCCTTGCTTTTGAGTGGAGAGCCTTGGACTGGTACATGGGATACATTGATCAACATGCGAACGCGACTAGTGAGGAAATCAAGAATGCATTAAAGCAGTAGTTCAAGAAACCTAAGTTCTACTCTTAGATAGTGAATGACCTGAAAGATATCAAGCAAGGACCATCTGAGTCTATGAGGGAAGCAGATCAATGATTAAATAAGGTGATCAGAGAAGGAGGATTCCACTATGTTGACAGGAAAAACACAGAGTGGTTCATTGCTATGTTGTTTCCCCACCTGTGCGTACCTGTGGGTCACCAAGCCATTGAGACACAGGAGAAGGCCTTGGAGGTTGCCATGAAACTGGAAGTTGCACTAAGATATGATACCCAGTTAGGAGTACAGCACATACAATGCCAACTAGAAGCAATGCACATGGAGATTCATAATCTACGCAAGGAGCGAGGGACGGAGGCCAGCCCCGAAAGATGGTGTATATGATGCAGGGTGAATGGCCACACTGCAGACTACATCCAGGTCGGGGGACCTAGCCCACTACACCCTAGGGATGTAGCGGGACCAAGTGGGCCGACGCTATGGTGTGATGACTGTCGTGTTGCTGGGTTGCACAATACCAACCACTGCCCTCACTTTGCCGCATATATCCCCGAAGTAAAACAGCAGTGGTGTAGGTTTTGTAGGTATGTAAGACATGACGAACAGAACTGTCTAATGTATGATCTAATGATCGACTGGGGAAACCTATATAGGGTACAGTATGACCCCTCATCACCTATATCCCCCGCAGGTATAGGAGGATCCCTGGCCAGGGGCAGGGGAGGGGTATGAGGAGGAAGCGCAAGCAGGGGTAGAGGCCAATTAATATGCTATAATTGTGGGGAAATAGGTCACTTTGCGAGGGACTGCATGAACCCAACTCGGAAATCCTACAGATATTGCAGAAATTTGGACCATATGATAGGGGATTGCCTAATTTTTATGGCTAAGGTACAAGAAAAGCAGTAGACTCCTACACATAATGTACAACGAGTGAAGGTGGAACCTCGTGAAGAGGATCTGAGCATTAATGTAATAACATGCAGTGGTATGGCCACCTAAGGGTCTGCAGAAAGAGCTGAGATGGACTATATAATCTGTAAAGAAGCTACTAAACCAGAAGGTGTGGGCTTCCAAGAGGAGAAGGAGACATCTATCGCAGCTCGGCAAGACTGTGCTCAAAATGAGACATCGGCTCCAAACAGTGGAATCAAAGATGAGGTCAAACCATTCTTGTAGGCATGCATGAAGTTGTTGCGCAATCAGCAAGCCATAGAAAACCTCCTGTGGAAATTATAAGCACTAAACATGCATATATCCTTGATTCACCTGATCTCACACTATTAAAATTTATGAAAAATATTGAATCAATTCCACTTGTTAATATTTTCTGGAAATATTAATTGCACACACATGTGAAGCATAAAAAAAAAATCAATCACAGATAACATAGTTTTTAACCGGGAAAGCTTGAAGCTTAAAACCCCAACTATATATTATGTAACATGGAGATCATATGAAAATCTCATACAAAGCATACAAAGCTTATCACAAGCTCTCAGTACAGTACAATCATCATACACTAATCAGGACCAATCTTGCAAATCCATGCATTGATCTTTGCCTCTTGCTAGCCTACCTCCACTGTGAAATCCCTGCTGAAGAATAGCTCTAAATGAATTTGAATTACCCTTGCCTTGACTACGCAATTCTCATTGGCAACTCCAATGTGTGTGTGATGCAATCAATGCATCACTATAGTCACAACAGATAGTCTATCTTGCCCTTTCACCTATCTCTCCACTAGGTCTCCACTAAAACTTCCATGCACTATAGTTAACTACTGTATTGTTCCGTTGATTAATGAGTTGTTATTTGTGAATTAATTCACTCCACGCTCACTAGTGTATCAATCAGTTATACTAGATACAACTAGCTCAACTGAATCTAACTGAGTTAAACTGAATAAAACTCCATAACTACTTCTTCCAACTGTGTCATAACTCTGCCACTTGAGTTCTAACTGAGTCCTCCATGCATTAGCTCCAATAAACCCTTGGAATTGCATAATTCCCTCAATACACTAATGTGCCACATCTGTGCACTGAACTGAAGTGCTCCAAGAGAATAAGTTTTTGTTTAGTGTATGATTATTATTAAGAACTAATAATAATCGACATGCATCTATTTTTAGATCAACGATCTATAAATAGACTTCACCCAATATTCTAAAAATTGAATTTCATCTATTTTTCCAACTTGATCAACCATCCACAAATAGCATCCTGCAACTTCTGAAATATGATCACCATGTCTAAAAATAGACTTGCGCCAAAAATAGTCTGCGGACCCACTTAGTGAAGGCGACTCTTTTCACTAAGCTCATCATCTTGTTGAACCTCAACACTACCTCTCAACAAGATAGGGATTATCCTTCACCCCGATCCTACCTCTATTGTATTTGAATTTTCTCCTGGTGAGCACCTTTGTCATAATATCTGCATCCTGATCCTCCGTAGGAATGTACTAAAGCAACATCATCTTCCACTGCACACAATCTCTGATATGATGATACCAGATATCAATATGTTTAGATCTATCATGAAACACAGGATTAACCGAGAGTTTAATGCAACTCTGATTATCACAATGTATCACTGTGGGATCTAAATTTTTACCGAACAAATCAACCAAAATATTCCTCATCCAGATAGCCTCACATGTAGCTTGACTTGTTGCCATGTATTCCGCTTCTGCTGAACTAAGTGCCACATATCTTTGTTTCATGTTGTACCAAGAAACTACCATAGATCCGATACTGAAAATCCCCCCTAATGTGCTCTTTCTGCCTGTTGGGCTTCCTACACAATCTGCATCCGTGAAGCCATGCAACTTCACCTCATCCTTCAGTTTGTACCATAAACCATACTCAGATGTGCCCCTGAGATATCTCAGGACATGCTTGCCTGCCTTCCAAAAGAGCTTGGTAGGTTGAACCATCGTTTGTGAAATTTGGTTCACCGCATAGCATATGTCCAGTCTTGTATTAACTAAATACATGAGCGAACCCACCAACTGTAGATAAACAGTGGCATCCACTACCTCTGCCGATGTAGCATCCTCTTTCTTCCAATTTCCTGGAAGAGGAGTGTCGATAGGCTTGCATCCTTGCATGTGAAAATTCTCCAGTATCTCCCGGGCATACTTGCCTTGAGACACAAACAGTTCACCTTCCCACTACCATATTTCCAATCCAAGGAAATACTGAAGGATACCCAAATCCTTCATCTCAAACTCCTTTGCAAGATCTGCCTTGCATGAGTGTATCAATTGCTCATCACCTATTAGTATTAAATCATCAACATAAAGTACAATGATTAAAATCTTACCCTCCACCACAATCTGGTACAGGTTTGCATCTGCCTCACTCTTGGTGAAGCCAAGACCAGTGAAATAGCTGTCGATCCGAGTGTAACAAGAACGGGGTGCTTGTTTTAGCCCGTACAATGCTCTTTTGAGCCTGCACACATGCGACTCGCTAATGAAGATCTCAAATCATTCAAGCTACTCAATGTACACCTCTTCCTCAATGATCCCATTAAGGAACGTAGTCTTCACATCCATTTGATGAATGTGCCAATGCATCTGTGCTGAGAGAGCAAGGATGGTCCGTATGGAAGAATACCCTGTGACAGATCCAAAGGCTTCTTCATATTCAATCCCCTCAATCTCTGAGAAGCCCCGGGAAACAAATATTGCCTTATACTTCTCGACACTCCCATCAGCAGCTTGATTTACCTTGTAGATCCATCTTGATCCTACAACTAATTTTCCCACCGGCCTTGGAACAATCTCCCAAACATTTTTTCTGAAAATGGATTCATACTCCTCCACCATGGCATCTACCCATGTGGGCTCCTGCACTACTTCTTCGAAAGAAGATGGCTCTGTCATGATACACTTGCTCATAAGAGCCATGTATCCAGTATATCGGTTAGGTGACTGTCTCTGTCTGTGCTGTGATGTAGGGACTCCTACATTCTGTGCTGCATCAAGCTTCACTCTTAGCTTCTGTGGTACACTTTCTGCCTTTTCTGATGTTTGGTTCTGCATGAGTGGACTCCTCCACTCCGTGAATCTCCTCCTGTGGCTTATCCACATCCAGAGGCTCATCTTTCGGAACAAGAAGTTCCTCCTTCGCATGCAAGTGTAGCTCCCTCTCAAGTGACAACTTCATGGCTATCACCTCATTGAATTTTATATCCCATCACACAACAATCATCTGACTATCTGGAAAATACACACGATATTTATGGTGTGTTTCTATGTACCCCACAAATATCCCAAATTCTGTAATCGACTCCAACTTCTTCCTGGCGTCCTTTGTTACATGAATGTAAACAGGTGAGCCAAAAATCTTCAAATGAGAAATATCAGACTTCTTACCAGTAAAAAATTCTTCGGGTGTACTCATGCCAAGTAATCTATGAGGACAACGGTTTTGCACATAAACTGCAGTGTTTCATGCTTCCGCCCACAAGTGCATCGGTAGGCCCTGGTCATGTAGCATCACTCGTGCAGCACCCACGATCATTTTGTTCTTTCTCTCTGCAACCCCATTCTTCTATGGGTTATGAGGCGCTATGAGTTCTCTTCCAATTCCTTCTTTGCTACAGAATTCTTTGAATTCACCCGAGATGTATTCACCACCATTATCGCTCCGTAGAGCTTTCACTTGCTTCCCTGACTCCTTCTCCACCAATGCCTTGAACTCACAGAACCTTGAGAATGTTTCACTCTTCGTCTGCATGAAGAAGATCCAACATCTACAATAATAGTCATCAAAAAATATAACATAATACCTGTGTTTTGTTGTTGAAGCAACCGAGAACGGTCCACACATCGTCTGTGTGAATTCTCTCCAGTATCACCGAAGCACAGTTCTCCTTCTCATGAAATGTGGTCTTCAAAAACTTACTCATATTACATCCCTTGCACTGATCTGACTGTGCAAGAGTACCCTTGGGAAGTCCAATAGAAATTTGCTGCAAAATCTTCAAAGCGCCATGGTGAAGATGACCCAATCTCCTATGCCATAATTTGCTTTCATCCCAGCTCACCACTTCCTCTGCTTTTCCCACCATTGCAGCGTAGCCATCTACCTCTAGCTTGTATATATTCTTCTTTCAAACCCCTATCTTCTTGGTTTGACCCATTTTTTTATGTCGAAGGAAGGCTTTTCCCTTACTGAAAACAACATCATAACCTCTATCTTCCAGCATTGCGACTAAGACCAAGTTCTTCTTCAAACCTGGAACATGCATAACATTCTTCAACAAGAATGGATTACCAGACTCCCTCTCAAAGGTAATGGTCTCAATGCTAGTCGCACTATACCGACCATCATCACCCATCTCTATATGCATCTGGAGGCCCTTCTCCTCCAAGTCACTAAACAACTCTTTGTCTCCTGTCATATGGAAAGACGCACCACCATCAAGATACCATACCGATCCCATGCAGCTTGAAACCAAGCAAGCGATCAAGGAGAAATCATGCTCAGATTGTGAGGCTAAGGCCTCTTCAGCTGCAGATCCAGCAACCTGCTTGTTCTTCTTCTTCTGTGGATAGTTAGTGGCGAAATGTCCATGCTCGTGACAGTGAAAACACTTCACTTTGGAAAAATCCTACTTCTTGCCTTTAGCACCTGATTTTGAAGAATTTTTCTTCCCCTTCCCTTTCCTTGTTTTAGCAAATCCGGTGCTAAAATCTTCTTCATCTTCATTCTTCGATGAAGATCTATCCCTGGTACCCCGCCTTATCTCCTCCTGCACAAGATCCAACTAAATTCGCTCCCATCCCGACAGTTTCTCTCGTCCATTGACAGAGTCTTCGTAGCTATGCAAACTCTTCTGAAGCCCAAGGAGAGCCAAGATCACCAAGTCTTCATCATCAACAGTAACCCCCACACTTCCCAGCTCATCCTTGCATTGGACAAACCTTGTGAGTTATTTTGGAATACTGTCGCTTTTCTCCATTTTTATTTTTCTAAGCTTGTCTTTAAGCGCCAACTTCCTCTGGTCACTTCTGCTTTGGAACAAGTCTGTCAAAGCCTTCCACATTAAGAATGGAGTGGATTTCCCATGAAGGTTGGACACAATATGGTCCTTCACACCTTCCAACAGAATCCTCCTCATCTTTGCAGTCTTCTTTTGCCATGCATCAAGTAATGCAGCATCGCTAGATCCCGGCTTAGGAACATCGCTATCGATGAACTCCTTCAGCCCATTATCCTCTAGCATCATACCTCCATCCCCGTCCTTCTAGGCTATGTAATTTGAGTTCCCATAAAGTGGCATACTCCAATCATAACTCATTGAAATACATTTCAATGTATACTCGATTGAAATGATCGATTTTTTAACACATACAAAGGTGTCCTTCACTAAGCACCATGCACTCCATTTTACAATCTATATTAAGACCGCCATTGCACATCGTATCACTCGAAGCTTTGTTGACAGAGGAATTCTGAGGTAAAATAAGGCTATTTTCTAGAAGGCTGGGTTGTTGATAATTGGGCATTTATTGATGATTGGGCATTTATTGATGATCAAGTAAACATCAAGGGCAGAGTTATAAAGGCAGTGATTGACTTCTTAAAAAATCACAAGTGAAAGGTTTTTCTCTTAAACACAGTGGGCTATTTTTTCACCTAACCACAGGGTCTCTTTCTTTTCCCACTGTGTGGTCTCCACAGAAGTCTGCTGACAGGGGCATGTTTCAAGGTAAATGACCTAAAAGAGCAGGGTTATAATTTTCGAAGGTTGGTTTCAAAGACAAAAATACAAGTGCAAGCAGGCCTCTAAGCAAAATCACAAGAGGGGGATTTGTTCAAGACTGTGCACAAAGAATCTACAAAGCAGTTCTTACACATAGTGCCATTGTTAAGAAGGATACATAGCTGAAGTGCATCCAAATTTGAAGAACTGTTGTTAATAAGTGTTGAGGGGGGCTTATTCAAGGAAGCATTGTTACATTTCATCCAAACCACAGTGTCCATATCTGTCCAAGCAGTTTGGTGGTCTGTCTCAATCCAGCAGAGCATTCCTCATATAGTGAAGGCAGTTTACCTCTTCCAAGGTTTATTTCAAAGACAGAATGCCTCCCAAACGAGATCACAAAGGCGGACAACATAAGAGATATGAGCCTATCTCCATAGAAGACATCAATGCTCATCCCTCAGTACTTTTCAATTTCCATGAGGTAGGTTGTCTTGATTTCTGTCAAAGGATAGAGGAAGTCAAGAGTTTCTCGCCACTAACACATTTGTGCGCTTTGAGATTCAAAGACAAACACTTCCAGTTAGCAGGTCTTGACTTCAAAATCTCTCCAAGGTATGTATCCAAAGCTACCAAGATCCCATATCATGGCGAAAAGTGGTTTAAACAAGCGCATCTTGATCTGGAGGATTATAAACCTTTCATCAAGCCGGAACATAGAGAGACCATCACTGCTATTTTTCCTTTCTCCTATCTTCTTGACAGTTATGCTCCACTGATGAAGGCCATAATGAGATATTTCACTTGTGAAGGGAGGTTTAGCCAAATATTTTCCTATCATGTTCGCTTGTTGATGCATTTTACCAGGAACAGGCAATTAAACCTTCCATACTTTTTGTCCAAAAGCATAGAGAAAATGGCAGCTACTGTCCAAAAGAAAGCTCCACCTCAGCAAATCCCTTCTCTCTTTCACCATTCCTTGATCAAAATCATCTTCTTACACCAGCTGGAGAAGAAAGGAGTTTCATGGGATTTATTCATTAGCCATGCCGATTTCGCCACTGTCCCTCCTATTCATGTGTCTCCTACTCAGCCTGTCCATCGCCCAGTGCCTTTATCTAGTAGGCCTACCCCTAAAAAACTCAAGATGACCACTGGGCAGCCAAGTAAACAAGGAGAAGAAGAGGGCAGTGAGCCACAGGGAGAAAAGGAGGTTGATGAGCAGCAGCAGCCAGATTTTGAGGGACAACAACAGTTGGATATCATTGGACAGCAGCTAGAGGTTGATGAACAACATCAAATTCAGGAAGAGGGACAGCAGCTAGAGGTTGATGAACAGCATCAAATTCAGGAAGAGGAACAGCAGCAGACAGAGGTTGAAGAGCAGCAGGTTGAGCAAGCAATTGAAACATCTTTTGAGCCACAAGCTGGACAGGATGTTGAGGAAGGACAGCAAGCTGAAGCTGCCTCCTTGATGGTGACCAAAACTGTCCCTAAGAAGAGGAAATTGCCCAAAAAGACAACTCCTAGCTTGCCAAGGAGAAAGAGCGCTAGATTGGCCTTCAAAGGCAAGAGTACAGTTGGAAAAAGCGCCAAGCACGGAGGTAAATCAGCTGTCATCCCTATCCCAAGCGATGACAGCAACAATGAGGCACGCATCCTTGAAAATCCCTTCATTCACAAAGAAGGGCAAATCGAGGTATTACAAGAAGATCTCCAAAGAGCAAGGAATTTCAATCATTTCTTGGAGGTTGAGAACAAACAAATGAAATTTCATGCAGCCATTCATGAGGCAAGGGCCATTAAGTACAAAAAGGAGGCAGAAAAGGCACAAGTAAGAATTGAAGAGCTTATTGGTGAATTTGATGATGAAGAAGAGGAAGACCAGCCTAGACGAAAGAGGCCTAGAACCATCGGGCTTAGGAGAGCCTTGGAGAAACAAAAGGCTGAAGAACAAGCTCAATTCAAAGCTTTTCCTCTCACTACCCTCTTTGAGCGGGAAATTGAGGAAAACAAGGAAGCTTGGCTTGAGAGGGCTAACCAGCATTTGGAGACCAAGCTTGAGAAGGCAAACAGGGATCTCGAGCTACAGAGAAAGAGAACACTTCACTTTCAGAAGCTAAACCAATTCGCCAGGCGCAAATTGAAGGTGGCACAAGAAAAATTGAAGAAATTGAAGGAGAGGCGCCTAGCACGGAAAGAGGCAAAAGCATATCAGCCCTCGATATTTTAGCTTCAGCTTCGGAACATGTTTCTATGGACCCTTGAGGGTCATACATGCCAATTTTGGGCCTGTTTCGAAAACTTTTTGTTTTTTGGCATTTTTGGGGTTTTCGCCAAAAACTCATAAATGCGCCATTTCAGTTTGAAGAGTCGTCAAGGGAGAAGGGTGATACCAATGGATTCCATAATTTTATGAGCAGCTCTCCAGCGATTTTCAGGGCATTTGAAGATCATTCGCCCCTCCAAATTGGCGAAAAACAGCCTCATTTTGCACATTCTGCCCGCCCTATCAGCAGCCTGCTATTTTCTGGGTTTTTGCACACAGGTACAGTTTTGAGAGACTTTCAGAGATCATATTGAGATGATTCCACTTGCATTGGAAACCAGACACAGGGAGCTTTCCAACGAGCCATCATGAGCCTCATTTCGACATCGGGAAGGCTGCCATTTGCATTCAGCAAGTCAGGTGACCTTTTTCAGGCAAAAATATGAAGTATTTTTGTAATTTTTGAACTCCAAAAATCTGCTTTTCCCAAATGTGCGTTAGGCTATTTTTATCATGCGAAAATCATGTAAAGTCAATATAATTTCCGTTTTTAGCAGTTTTTTAGATATTTTATTAGATATTTTGTGCCTTGGGCTTTGCAAAGCCTCAAGGACAAGTTTAGATATTTTGACTTGGCCAATGGGATAGCTAATTGCTCCATGAGGTTTTCCTCCTTCTAGCCTATTTATCCCATGATTCTCATTGTAAATCAGAGGCTGAACTTGAGAGAAGAATTAATGCATTGGTCATATGAGCTTTGAAGAATACACTTGAGTTATGATGTTTGGATTGCCTCTTGGATGCTTTCGAGGAATGTTGAAGGCTTGTTGATGGATTCCTTGACATGGTAGAATGGTATAGTGCTTCTTAATGTTGTTTTGTCTTCTAGTTTTCACTCATATTTCATTTTTCTTGCTGCTATAGATTAGTAAAGATTGATTTTGAGACATGCCCATGGAGGCACCTCAAAATCCCCGAATCTTCATAGCTTGATGTTTTCTTCTCCCTTAGTTATGCTAAAGAATTCTTAGCTGCTCTTTAGTAACCTAAGGTGTTGTTGCTAAGTTTTATTCATCAGTTCCATGTATGTTGAGTAGGATGTATGGTTTTCCCTACCTACCTATCAGCTGCCCATAGTTCTGTCCATAAAACTTTCTCTTTGACTGATTTGTTGATCATTTTGTCGAACCAAGGAGGCCTAGTCCCGATCTAGCCCTTTGCCTAAAACTATGAAAACTTATTTGTCCAAGTGCCCAATGACTTAGAGACTATGTTTAGGCGTTCCGGCATAGTTCATGAGTTGTTAGTTTGTCTCATGTGTTTTCCCCAAAGTCCGATAGCCTTTTCCCAAAGTTAGAGGGTCTTATACCTCTATGTATGGCTGGAATGTTTGATTTCTATGTATTGATTAGCTTATAGTTATTCCTAGCATGATAAATGGCTTGCTATTACATGTTTATGTCTGCTATTAACTAGTTTTCACTTGAAATCCCTTGTCTTTCACCAACTTATTGTTCATTTAATCCATTTTTCCCGGAGATCCCTTCTATTGTGAATCAAATCGGCCCTACAGCAGCTTTACATCATCGCCTCATTAGCTTCCTTGACCTGTTTGACCCCATAGCCCAATTTATCTACATCTTGTTATCCAGTTTATGTATTTGATCAGTTTCATCCCTCACAAACTTAAAAACCAAAAAAACCAAAAACATACTTCATAACTAGCCTAATATCAGAACATCGCAAGTAAACACACAGACATCTTTTACACTTATAGAGAGAGCCCTCTCTGAGTCCAGGAAGGCTAGGTCCTTGGGCTCCAAAGCTTGGTTTGATGTTACATCGTCATTTGGCTAGCCAATCGGCCAAATAACGGGACCCTAACATAATGGCGATCACGGTGGGACCTTGAGTTAGTGACAATCTAAGGACACCTTAGAACTCTAGAAGTCCCTTATTTTTAAGAATACTGTTTGATTGACTTATCCCACCGCTCTCTAACATAATGGCGATCACGGTGGGACTTTGAGTCAAAATATCCTAGGTATCCCTTAGGAACTCTCAAAATCTCAGTCAAACTTAGAAGAGTAGAATCTGGTTGTCTCACCATCCTAGCAAAATGATGACTCAGCTGTAGGACACTCTTCCAAACCTCAGGACTACATAAAACTCAAAAAAACCCCAAAAAACTCCCTTAGATTGGTTTTTGTTAGTATTGGTGGTGGATCATACACATATACCTCAAAACAACTAAAAATCCACCTGGCGACTCCACTAACCTCCAGTAGGCCTTACTACCTTACTAAATTTTAGAATACCATCCGATTTATCCACCTCATTGCCACCCTAACATAATGGCGATCACGGTGGGACATATTGAGTTCATGATAGTCTAGCAAACTTTTATAGACTTTTTAGTCCTTCAAATTTTAGCTTAAACCATCAGCCTTTAGAATCATTTAGTGTAAACTCTCTGCTTCACCATCTTAGCAAAGTGATGAATCAGGTTTATAACACTCTTACATCCTAGGCTGCACATAAAACTCAGAAAAACTCCAAAAAACTCCCTTAGATTGGTTTTTGTTAGTATTGGTGGTGGACCATACAAATATACCTCAAAACAACTGATTTTCCACCTGGCGACTCCACTAACTTCTAGTAAGCCTTACTATTTCACCAAACTCTAGGCTACTATCCGATAGACCTATCCCATCACTCACTAACATAGCGGGAGATGGTAAGACATTGAGTACATAATAGTCCAGCAAACTCTTATAGACTTTTTGGTCCTTAGGTACCATAAACAAGCAAGCAGTCCATAGACCCATTTTTTAGAGTAAACTCTTTTTGTTCTCATCACCCTAGCAAAGTGTTGAAACAAGTCTGGGATACTTTAACAAACCATAGGCTGCACATATATTCAGAAAATCCAATACATTCTCAAATTAGTTACTGGTGGTGAACCACAGCTATCTTCACAAGAACAAATCATTTTCACCTGGCGACTCCACTAATCCATCTCTTCTATTTTTGACCATTCTTCGCCTTAGTATAACTTTAGAAAAATCACTCATCCAAAAACATTCACCAATATCACTCTCTCCAAGCTCTGGATCTAAAATCTGGCTTCACGAAGAATCAATACCAGATCCCACCCAGACCCAAATCCCCCTATCATAGTAGATGACCCAGAGAAGATTCTGTGGCAAGCTTCTGAAACTGATCATCTAGCTACCGATAGATCCATCCGTAGAACAAGATCTGTACCTAAAACTCGCAATATCCTTCTAGATTCACCTTCGGAATTAGAGTCATCACAAGCTCTTCCCCGAAGCAAATCATATAGTAAGATAAACTTCGACGATCTTGAACCCCTAAACCCACCACAGAGTCCTATTAGAGAAGCTTCACCCACCACTCCTCCTGATTTCCAGCTTCTTTATCAATTTGGCTCCTATCATCCTAGATCTGCTCAAAACCAGATCACTAGTCCAAGTTCATCCACTACACCTGTTCAAACCACTTCATTTCAGCCTACTAGTCCTCATCTTGTACACCATCCATTAGCTCCAGTCATGGCAGCCTGGTACGCACCTTTGGTGTTACCACCACCTTTAGCTCCTCTCCCAAACAAATATCAGGACAAGATCCCACACTTTACTGGAGAAGACACCACCACACCTCAACAGCATATAAGTAGAATGACTGATGCTTATGAATACCTAGAGGTACAAGACGAGACTGTCAGAATGAGAATATTTGCTCAAAGTCTTGGTGGTGAACCTAAAGCATGGTTCAAAAGCTTAGCTCCAAACAGTATCCATGATATCCCAGAACTACATCAAGTTTTCAGAAATAGGTGGGAAATCCGAAGAAACCCCATTCAAATCCTGTCAGAATATAACAATCTAAAACGGGAAAATGGGAAAAGTGTCCAAGCTTACTGTACTAGGTTCAACAGTGTATATAACTCCCTCCCACCTCATTTCAAACCTCCACTTGGTTTAGCTTTGGCAAAATTTCCTGAGGGTTTTGATCCGGACATGACATATCATCTGAGGGATAAAGATCCACCTACCTTGGAGGAAATGCAACAAATAGCTATAAAAGCAGATGCCAACTTAGCCGAAATGAGAGCCAGGACTAGATCAGAGAGGAAGGTCACATATAGAGATGAGTTCTCCACTTCGTCACCTTCCCTAGATCCCAGAATAGATGACTTAGTCAAATCCATGGCTAAAATGTGGGAAAAGATCAATGAAAAACCTCCTGTTAGAGATAACCAGCCAAACCCTCCAATCAGAAACCGAAACCAAAACTTCAGGAGGGAACAGCCCCAAAACAGACCAAGGGATAATGACCAACAGATCAGGCCACCATTCAATGAAAACTATGTAGAAGAAGATGATAGGGACTCAGAACCTCTGGATGAAGGTCATCTAAATCTCGTAGGATCTGATAATGAAAGCGAGGTATACCTCACTGCAGAAGAACAAGAGCTATGTTCTCCTAATCAGGATGAGACCAACTATGAAGATCTTGACGACCCTGCCTTAGACTTTCAAAATGCCATTATAGAAGCTCACCGGCAGTATAATCTTAGAAGTAAAAAAAACCAAAACCATCCCAAAAAGAATAGCCTTGACCTTATCAAAATCCCTGATAAAACCCTAAATGAGACCATGAATAATAGCAAAATTAAAGCTCAAAGGGTTGAACAAAACAAAGGTAAGGCCATTCAAACAAGTATTAGCTCAGATATTCCTAGTACCTCGGCAGAAACCCCAAAGTTGGCTGTATCAAAAGAAGTCCCGAGCCAAAGTCAGCAAATTAAGAACATAGAAAAGGTTATGTCTGAGAAAGCTGAAACAAATCTGCCCAAGCTACCCACTCCTTTTAGTTTCGAAGGGGAAATTTCCAAAATAAAAGTTACCATACCCCTTACAGAGCTAGTAACTATAGATAGGTATAGATCTCAAATTTTCAAAGTATTTGACCTAGAGAACAGAGCCGATACCTTGAATCTAACTGACGACAAACCTGAGCTTTTATTTGGCCCTAAAATAGAAGGTGAATATCAAGAAGGATCTATTTCTCCTTTCTACATAAGCTTGAACATTCAGGACAAAATATTACATAATGCCATGTTAGATTCCGGCGCCTCCCATAACCTCATGCCTAAAGCAGTCATGGAAAACTTAGGTCTGGAGGTGACCCAACCTTACAAAAACCTGTATTCTTTCGACTCAAGCCAGGTCAAATGTGTAGGTCTGATAAAGAATCTAGACTTTGCCCTAACACAACTACCAGCCAAAAACTTAGTCATGGATGTGGTAGTGGCTGACATCACACCCAAGTATGGAATGCTACTATCAAGAGCCTGGTCTGCCAAAATACAAGGTAGCCTTCAAATGGATATGTCATTCGTTACTATTCCGGTTTTCAACCAAACTAGGAGACTATGCCGGGAGGCTCGCATGAAATACATGGTTAGCAACAGAGATAAGCCAAACAATACCCCCATCTATTCCATTCATTCCAATTTAGATTCTTTTATCTTATACACTGAAGGTGATATACACAAGCAGATAAAAGAAAATAAAGACATATCCAAACCATTACTGAGTGAAGAAATTGATGACCAAAGTCCCAAGGAACCTGAGAAACAGCTTAGTATCATATATGAAAAGGAAACTCTTTGGAGTATAAGCTTTGATGGTTCTTGTGGCAAGACAGGTTCAGGAGCAGGCATCCGGATACACAACACTAAGGAAGGTCATTCTTTCAGATTAGAATTCCAATGTACAAATAACATTGCGGAATATGAAGCCCTTCTCATTGGTCTACACATGCTTAGAGACTTAGGTGCCAATAGAATAACAGCTCAAGGGGACTCAGAGCTTGTAATTAAGCAAATCAAAGGTGAATATTCAGCCAAGAACCCAAGATTGAGAGAATATAGGAATGCAGCTTTGGATATCCTCAAAAATTTTGAAAAATATGAACTCATCTATATCCCTAGGATTCAAAATAGTCTGGAAAATGAGCTCGCCTTTGCTGCAAGCACTAGCCAAATACCATGTATGAGTGAGCAATATGACATCCAAGTAAAACATCGCCCTACTATACCAGATAATCTTGACCATTGGCAAGTATTCCAAGATGATGATCA
Organism: Pinus albicaulis; assembly: GCA_034641835.2. Taxonomy (NCBI): domain Eukaryota; kingdom Viridiplantae; phylum Streptophyta; class Pinopsida; order Pinales; family Pinaceae; genus Pinus; species Pinus albicaulis. The sequence goes on from CM076574.1 coordinate 1,150,880,387, forward strand.
AATTGATGATTTCCTCCAATCTAAAAATGAGTTTGAGATAACCAAAACAGACTCAGGAAATGAAGAGAGGAAAACCAACATAAGTCAAGACCAAGAGCTAAACCCACCTTTGTGGACCAATCTAAACCTGGTAGACCATCCATGTGACAGGGAGATAGAAGAAGACATTGACCAAAGAGAACTTGAAGTCTTACACTGCGAAAATGACACCATACCTAGAGGGCTCACACCTTTAGAAGAATTGTTTGACTTTAATGATGTGGCCAAAAAGCCTAAGATGGAATCTACAGAGGATGACATAGAGGAATACAACATAGGAAATCCAGAAGAGCCTAAAAACATTAAACTATCCAAAACCCTCCCACCTGACATAAAACAAAGGTACATAAATCTATTCAAAGAATTTAAAGATGTGTTTGCATGGGGGTACCAAGATTTAAAATCCTATGACACCAGCATCATCCAACATAAAATTCCCCTCAAAGAAAATCAAAAACCTTTCAAACAAAAGTTAAGAAGGATAAACCCAGTTTTATTACCATTGGTTGAAAAAGAAATTAAAAAGATGTATGATGCCGGTATAATAGTATCTCTCCGATACTCTGAGTGGGTTTCAAATTTAGTATCAGTTAGAAAAAAGACCGGTGAAATCAGACTTTGCATAGATTTCCGAAACTTGAATAGGGCATGTCTAAAAGATAACTACCCTCTGCCCAAAATGGACCACATACTTCAGAAGGTCGTAGGCGCTAAAAGAATCTCATTGCTTGATGGTTTTTCTGGTTATAACCAAGTATTGGTTTATCCTACCGATCAGCATAAAACAGCTTTCACCACCCCCTGGGGCACTTTTATGTACGTCAAAATGCCTTTCGGACTAATGAATGCTGGCGCCACATTTCAAAGAGCCATGGACATAGCCTTCTCAGAAGACATAGGTGTTTTCATAGTCATATATCTCGACGATATAACAGTATATTCTAAATCTGACGAGGAACACCTAGCTCACTTAAGAAAGGTTTTCAACAAATGCAGGAAGTATGGTTTGTCCCTAAACCCCAAGAAAACACTCTTCGGTCTAGAAGAAGGAAAACTCCTAGGTCACATTATTTCGGAAGAAGGAATTAAAATAGACCCCCAGAGAATCGAAGGTATTTTACAGATAAGTCACCCCAGAAACATAAAGGAGTTACAGTCCTTTATCGGCAAAATAAATTTCTTAAGAAGATTCATTCCAAATCTTGCTGAGCTCCTAAAAGAGATCACAAATATGTTAAGAAAGGAGGTCGGGGTTAAATGGACTTTAGAAGCCAAAAAATCTTTTGAACTGATTAAAAGGGCCTTAACTGAAACACCTGTATTAATAAGCCCCGACTTTACTAAAGATTTTTATATTTTCTCATTTGCCTCAGAACATACAATAGATGCGGTATTGTTGCAAAAGAATGCGGCGGGACAAGAGCAACCCATTGCCTTTTTTAGCAAGTCCCTAAGAGATGCTCCCTTGAAATATAACATCATGGAGAAACAGGCATTCGCATTGGTAAAGGCACTAAAAGATTTCCGAGTCTACATCTTACATTCTCATGTCATAGCCTTCGTCCCCAATACTGTCGTCAAAGACATTCTCAACCAAGATCCTGATGGTAAAAGGGGAAAGTGGATTGCTATCATCCTAGAGTACGATCTAGAAATCAGGCCTACTAAACTAGTTAAAGGACAAGGACTCGCGAGATTAATGGCTGAAACCAACCTCCAAGCTTTAGATATCAATTTTGTCGATGCTTTAGAAGAACAAGAAGAATGCGCACTTCCCCCTATAAATCAAACATTTTTGGATTCACCTTGGTATGCAAACATTCTTTATGTATTAACTTATATGAATGCTCCTCCGTCTTTGTCAAAAACAAAAGCGAGGTTCCTCAAACAAAAATCTTTAAAGTTTTGCATTATAGATAGTTCTCTGTATTGGAAGAATCCTACTGGTATGCTACTTAAATGTTTGCTTGAGCCTGATGCAGAGAAAATCATGCGGGAAATGCATGAGGGGGAATGTGGAGGTCACCTCTACTGGAAAACTACTGCAAACAAAATCCTTAGAGCCGGTTATTATTGGCCCACCTTATTCCCGGATACTCACAAACTGGTCATGACCTGCCATAAATGTCAAATTTTTGATGGCAAGAAAAAGCTTCTACCTTTGCCTTTACATCCCATCATAGTCGAAGGACCCTTCCAACAATGGGGTCTAGACTTCATCGGAGAAATTCACCCCTCCTCCTCAGCTCAACATAAATGGATCCTCACAGCAACTGATTACTTTACCAAATGGATAGAAGCCATACCATCTCGGAACGCCACCGATTCAGTCATCATCACGTTCCTAGAAACCAATATCCTATCCAGATTCGGCTGTCCCAGGAAAATCATTACAGATAACGCCGCTGCCTTCTCTTCCAAGAAAATGATAGACTTCTGTCACAAGTATCATATTTCATTAGGGCATTCCACAACCTATTACCCTCAAGGTAATGGCTTAGCCGAGTCTTCCAACAAAAGCCTTGTCAACATTATCAAAAAACTTCTGGAACAAAATCAAAAAGCATGGCATGGGAAACTAGTGCACGCCTTATGGGCTGATAGATTAACTACCAAGAAGTCCATAGGTATGTCCCCTTACCAGCTAGTCTATGGTGTTGATGCCATTTTCCCGACCTCTCTAGGAGTTCCAGTAATGAAGCTACTACAAGAAGTCCAAATAGAAGAAAATGACATACAAAGAAGAGTAAATCAGACTATTCATTTAGAACAAACCAGAGAAGAAGTTTACCAAAGGGCTCAGTTAGCACAAGACAAAATAAAACAAATTTTTGACAGAAGAACTAAGGAAAATGATTTTCAGATTGGAGATAAAGTCTTAAAATGGGATTCTAGAAGAGAAGATAAAGATAAACATGGCAAGTTTGAAAATTTATGGAAAGGGCCTTACATCATCAGCTCAGTTAGTGGAAACAATGCTTTCTTCTTACAAGAACCTGATGGGAATGAAATTTTTGGGGGTCCTGTAAATGGCAGGACATTAAAACACTATTTTTGTCAAGAACTCCAGTTTTGAGTTTAAGACACTTTCAGTCATTGTACATACCATTGTTGAAATATTAAAAAAATAGAAAAATCAAAAACAGTAAAGATAGGAAAGTCAAAAACAGTAAAAAGCAGAAAAGAGGGCAAGTGAAGATAGAACCAAGGCCCCATGTTCCAAAAAATAGTCCTTCAGAAAGCGAGCAAGTCTAAATGCCGCTACTAGTGCTTCAATGTCTTGTTCAACTATCTAGCCTAATCATAGTTGAGCATGTTTAAATTTATTTGCTGATAAGTTAGTGAGCGCCAAGATAGTCAACATTGTGTAAGATTGACTTATCACAGAGCTTAGATTAGGGAGAGATTATGGTTCCACATGCCTAAAACAGAACCAAAGAGAGAAGCGAGGGATGAAAAACACATTGTACATCTTAGCCCCGCTTGTCTAGTTTCTTTTGTTGCAAAATAACATTTGTGTGCAGCTTGTCTTTTATGCCGCAAATGCATGACAAATCAGACTGCCTAATCCTGATTTGATCATTTTTCAATTTCATGTTGTAGATTAGAGAATGAAATCCTGTCAAACTGCTTAATCTTGACAGTCGATCTAGTTAGGTAGAGAAATGAAGGAGTTCATCAGCTTAATCTGAACTCTCGACAGATATAAGAGTAGAAGTAGATAGTTTCATTTTGCAAAAAGAAAAATATGCATTGTCAAAAGGCTGCTAGTTCAAATGCGCCAAACAGAAGAAAAAATGTTAGGAAAGATAGTAGGGTAGGTAGAGGTATCATTGATGTTAACCATGCTGACACTTTTCAGAAATAACATCAAGGGAAGGGTAAATTTTGCGCCAATGGATAAGGCACTGGTCTTCATAAAGCCAAAAATCTGAATTCTGGACACCTCCTGACGAGGAGCTGCCCTCCCCAAATGGAGCCACTGTTAGCCATCAATATTTTTTACATATTAGTGATGACTATATCTTCAGCTGAGTTTTCTAGAAACTGATTTCCTTATGTCAATATGTCATCCAGAAAACCCTCCCAAAACTTTTTTCGCCTTTCTACCTATTCAGTCCACCGCTGGCAAAATCAAAAACCTCATATCACAATCCTATCCAGCTTCAGCCTTATTGACCTGCCCATCAGCTTAAAAGGCAAATCCATATCTGTTTCAAAGGTCTCCCCTATGTTAGGAAGTGGCGTTTTAAGACACCTCACCTTTGACAATCATCAAAAAAGCCAAAAAAGCCTTCATCTGCAGCAAACCTACCATGACTGATCCCTTACTTTGAAAATAAAATTAACAAACAGCCTTAAGTCGCGCCACTCACACCCCCTAGATCTCAGCACTGCATAAAGCCCAATCTCAAGCTGACTAGTAGGTTTTTCATTGTGTTCTATGGTTCTACAAAGACAAAAAATATATTTCATCTCATGGAGTAAATGTTTGAGTTTACAGTTAGAGGAACAGCTGCTTCTAGATGTATTGTGAGCCTGAGATGAAGCTGCAAAACAAAAGTCACTCATCAGGACCTTACAAGCTCTTTCCAGCATAAAAATAACAGTAAGAAAGGGTTGCCACTGTCTCAGCAAATGGTAAAATTGTCAAGGCCCAGAACCTCCTTCATTACAAGCAGAGGGTTAGGGCGCCTCCTTCATCCATAAGCAGAGGGCGCAGGCCAGTATTGACTCAGAAGGTGGCAAAGATCCAGGTTTGTCCTTACTAAAACAATGAAACAATATCTTCAGATTTCATGAATGTAATTGCTGACCATAACAGGATTATAGTGGAAATATGATAAGCTCAAAGGAAAGGGGAGTTTGGCCTGATAAAGAAGCTCATCTCAAGCTTGCCAACCATATGGATTGTTGAACTCTAGGAGGACCTGTCATCAGTAAACATTCCAAAGCATAAGAACCCTGTCTATCTACAAGATCAAATAGAACAGATGATAATCAGTGCCATTACACAGGAAGGAGAAAGTGCTTGGTTTTTTCAAGGAAACACTGACCTTCATAGTCACAAAGTTTGTTTGTTAAAATGATCAATCATAAGATGCAACAAGCCAAATGTTTGATTCACCCTTAGGACAAGGCAAGGAGGCAGTATTACTCTGGCTAGGGTTTCTGCTGACACACAATGAGGCTTGCAAATGAACATGCTTAGACTGATGTTTTCCAAGTGGTCTACTTAACATCACCTTCAGAAAAGGCTGTCTCGAAAAAAGAATTGTTGAAAAACCTTCAAACACCTTATCTAATGAAGAGCCTCCTCCATGCATGAGTAGAGGGCCAAAACTACTGCAGGGTGCTGAAACTGATTGATGCAAGAAAGCAGTAGAAGGACACCAAAGACTGAAACAAGGTCACTACACAGATGAATGACAGCTCTGATAATGTTAAGATACTGATACTCCTATTTTTAAAGAACTACCTGTCAGACAGTACATCTAGTTGAAAGGAGAGGGTATTGAAATATATTGTATGCTATGAATGCCAAAGGAGCAGTTGACTTAAAAAAGGGTTAAAGACATTCCATGATCACCTATCCAGAAATCAAGGGAAATCCTTCTGAGCAAACAAAGAAGTCTAGGGTGAAAGGATGCAACCTAGAAAGTGTATTTACAGTCCAGAGAAAAACTTGTGAAACACCTAGAAGCAGCAATTTATCACTGGGAAAGTAAAACAATGACCAAGGTTGAGTCATAAAATGCATGATAACATGCATGCAATGCTATGAATAGACAAAGAGACGGTTTTGAACATATATGTCCCACTGATACCAAAAAGAGGATTGTTTCCTTGAGGAAAGGTCAAGCAACAAAACAATGTCCTATATCAAAGGTCCTAAGAGGCGCCTTCCAAGAAGGGGTGTTTACAACTTTTCAAATATTTTTGGTGCATTATGAAATAGCCCTTCTTTGCTAGCAATCACCAAGAGAGGGAGGCAGTGAACATAATCCAGTCATGAAATGGTGCTATTAACAAAAAGGGGTCTAATATACTGATCAAAACAGAATAGAGACTGTGTGCCCAAAATCCCTGTTTTCATATTTTACAAGTTTGTCTTTTCAAATGAGGAGGCGAATGGGTATATGATCCTATGATTAGGCAGAAAGGAATTTGTTTTTGATGAACTATCACTGTTTATATTCCCTAAAACAGACACAATGGTCATCATCCTAAAAGACAGTTTCAACACAAAGATACAGTATAGCAAAAGCAGTGACAGGGATGTGGCACAGTGAGTTGTGAAGCAGAGAATCATGTTATAAAAAGAAACAGTTAGTAGAAGACACTTACAGACCAGAAGGAAAACCTGTAAATCACCTAAGGACCAAGATTGTTAAACTGATTGCAAAGACACCAGTGGTCTCCTGTAAGTGGTAAGGCAGCTTTCAAACACCTTTGACAGTTTTTTAATGACCTTTTCTTTGTTAACATTGTCACCTAAAACGCCAAAAAGAGGGACAAAGTCGAGGTTTTGAAATGTCTCTCTTATGAGAACAGGCATGTAACTCCACGAATAGGCAAAGCAAATTCGAAGGATTATCACTGTTTAAAAAAGCAACTTGATACAAACACGGTTTTGTATCATTTAAAAAGGGGCGGATATATATATTCAAAATGACTGTTTGATATTTATTTGAGAATGATATGAGGTTGAAAGTGTCAAAAGAATGGAATAGGGAAATAAATAAGTCACTTTCGAATTTCAAAAACCAATTGCCACAGCTCCCAAGCATCACAGCGTGTTTTCAAAAGAATTGAGGTTTTCTGCATTGTTTTAGGGCGGCGCGACGGGCCTGGAAAGTGGCGCGACGTGCCTAGGCGTCGTTTTGCGAAGAGTTTTAACGTCGGTGCGACGTGCCTGTAGGCAGGCGCGACGTGCCTGTAGGTGCCCGCCCGACCACCCGACAGGTCGACCCGACAGGCCCGATAAGAGTTTCCTCTGCGCGACGGGTTTGTTATCAAGGTTGCCGCGCGTCTTTTTCAAGCTGTCCAAGGTTTCTTACCTCCTTTCAAGCAAACATCCATCAAGTTTAAGGTATTCTACGAATACCCCATCAAATGCAAAGTGTTGATAAGTGACCGAAATGTTTGAAAAACCTAGACATTGCCATTATAGCTAAAAACAAGGGCAGTTTTTCTATACAGTGAGATGAGGTGATTGCGATACCGGTTTTTTATGGTTGAAAACCAGTTTGTGTCGTTTTCAAATCATTGTATTTATTGACAGCAGATGGTTTCAAGAACAGATGACTGCTGCCTATCTCACAAACACACCTTTGTAACAAACTGACCCCACTATTTCACTAGATTTCACTACTGTAAGTTTGTTGGCAGAGAGTTTTTAAGGGTGGGCAGGGCCATTTTTCTGAAGGCAGGGGCTTTGGATGGTTGAATTCAAACATCAGAGACAGGAACATAGAGGAAATGATCGATTTTTGAACCTACAAGGAAAGGTGTCCTTCACAAAGCACTATGCACTGATTTTACAATCTAACTTAAGACTGCCTTTTTCATTGCACTACATTGTATCACTCTGAAGCTTTGTTGACAGAGGAATTCTGAGGACAGAGTTTTCTGAAGGTGAAACAGGGTATTTTGTTGATGATTGGGAATTTGTAGATGATTAGGCATTTATTGATGATCAAGTAAACAGCAAGGGCAGAGTTATAAAGGCAGTGATTGACTTCTCAAAAAAATCACAAGTGAAAGGTTCTTCTCTTAACACAGTGGGCTATTTTTCACCTAACCACAGGGTCTCTTTCTTTTCCCACTGTGTGGTCTCCACAGAAGTCTGCTGACAGGGGCATGTTTCAAGGTAAATGGCCTAAAAAAGCAGGGTTATGATTTTTGGAGGTTGGTTTCAAAAAACAAAAATACAAATGCAAACAGGCCTCTAAGCAAAATCACAAGAAGGGATTTGTTCAAGACTGTACACAAAGAATCTACAAAGCAGTTCCTACACATAGTGCCATTGTTAAGAAGGTTACATAGCTAAAGTGTAACCAAATGTGAAATATTGTGGTTAATAAGTGCAGAAGAGTTTATTCAAGGAAGCCTTGTTGCATTCTATTCAAAATCACAGGATCCATAACTGTCCAAGCAGTTTGGTGGCTTGTCTCAATCCAGGAGAGCATTCTTCATACATTGAAGTCAGTGTGCCTCTTCCAAGCCTGTTTCAAGTCAGAAATGCCTCCAAAACGAGATCACAAAGGCGGACAACATAAGAGATATGAGCCCATCTCCATAGAAGAAATCAATGCTCATCCCTCAGTACTTTTCAATTTCCATGAGGTAGGCTGTCTTGATTTCTGTCAGAGGATAGAGGAAGTCAAGAGTTTCTCGCCACTCACACATTTGTGCGCTTTGAGATTCAAAGACAAACACTTCCAGTTAGCAGGTCTTGACTTCAAAATCTCTCCAAGGTATGTATCCAAAGCTACCAAGATCCCGTATCATGGTGAAAAATGGTTTAAACAAGCGCATCTTGATCTGGAGGATTATAAACCTTTCATCAAACCTGAACATAGGGAAACCATCACTGCTATTTTCCCTTTCTCCTATCTTCTTGACAGTTATGCTCCACTGATGAAGGCCATAATGAGATATTTCACTTGTGAAGGAAGGTTTAGCCAAATTTTTGCCTATCATGTTCGCTTGTTGATGCATTTTACTAGAAGCAGGCAATTAAACCTTCCATACTTTTTGTCCAAAAGCATAGAGAAAATGGCAGCTACTGTCCAAAAGAAAGCTCCACCTCAGCAAATCCCTTCTCTCTTTCATCATTCCTTGATCAAAATCATCTTCTTACACCAGCTGGAGAAGAAAGGAGTTTCATGGGATTTATTCATTAGCCATGCCGATTTCGCCACCGTCCCTCCTGTTCATGTGTCTCCTACTCAGCCTGTCCATCGCCCAGTGCCTTTATCTAGTAGGCCTACCCCTAAAAAACTCAAGATGATCACTGGGCAGCCAAGTACACAAGGAGAAGGAGAGGGCAGTGAGCCACAGGGAGAAAAGGAGGTTGATGAGCAGCAGCCAGATTTTGAGGGACAGCAGCGGTTGGATATCATTAGACAGCAGCAGCTGGAGGTTGATGAACAGCATCAATTTCAGGAAGAAAGGCAGCAGACAGAGGTTGAGGTACAGCAGCAAGTACAGGAAAAGGAACAGCAGTGGACAGAGTTTGAAGAGCAGCAGGTTGAGCAAGCAATTGAGACATCTTTTGAGCCACAAGCTGGACAAGATGTTGAGGAAGGACAGCAAGCTGAAGCTGCCGCCTCAATGGTGACCAAAACTGTCCCTAAGAAGGGGAAATTGCCCAAAAGAACAACTCCTAGCTTACCAAGGAGAAAGAGCGCTAGATTGGCCTTCAAAGGCAAAAGTACAGTTGGAGAAAGCGCCAAGCATGGAGGTAAATCAGCTGTCATCCCTATCCCAAGCGATGACAGCAACAATGAGGCACGTATCCTTGAAAACCTCCTCATTCACAAAGAAGGGCAAATTGAGGTTTTACAAGAAGATCTCCAAAGGGCAAGGAATTTCAATCAATTCTTGGAGGTTGAGAACAAACAAATGAAATTTCATGCAGCCATTCATGAGGCAAGGGCCATCAAGTACAAAAAGGAGGCAGAAAGGGCGCAAGTAAGAATTGAAGAGCTTATTGGCGAATTTGATGATGAAGAAGAGGAGGACCAGCCTAGGCGAAAGAGGCCTAGAACCATCGGGCTTAGGAGAGCCTGGGAGAAACAGAAGGCTGAAGAACAAGCTCAATTCGAAGCTTTTCCTCTCACTACCCTCTTTGAGCGGGAAATTGAGGAAAACAAGGAAGCTTGGCTTGAGAGGGCTAACCAGCATTTGGAGACCAAGCTTGAGAAGGCAAACAGGGATCTTGAACTACAAAGGAAGAGAACTCTTCACTTTCAGAAGCTAAACCAATTCGCTAGGCGCAAATTGAAGGTGGCACAAGAAAAATTGAAGAAATTGAAGGAGAGGCGCCTAGCACGGAAAGAGGCAAAAAGCATATCAGCCCTCGATATTTTAGCTTCAGCTTCGGAACATGTCTCTATGGACCCTTGAGGGTCATGCATGCCAATTTTGGGCCTGTTTCGAAAACTTTTTTTTTTTTGGCATTTTTGGGGTTTTCGCCAAAAACTCATAAATGCGCCATTTCAGTTTGATGAGTCGTTAAGGGAGGAGGGTGATACCAATGGATTCCATAATTTAATGAGCAGCTCTCCAGCAATTTTCAGGGCATTTGAAGATCATTCGCCTCTCCAAATTGGTGAAAAACAGCCTCATTTTGCACATTCTGCCCGCCATATCAGCAGCCTGCTATTTTCTGGGTTTTTGCACACAGGTGCAGTTTTGAGGGACTTTCAGAGATCAGATTGAGATGATTCCACTTGCATTGGAAATCAGACACAGAGAGCTTTCCAACGAGCCATCATGAGCCTCATTTCGACATCGGGAAGACTTCCATTTGCATCCAGCAAGTCAGGGAACCTTTTTCAGGCATAAATATGAAGTATTTTTGCAATTTTTGAACTCCAAAAATCTGCTTTTCCCAAATGTGCGTTAGGCTATTTTTATCATGGGAAAATCATGTAAAGTCAATATAATTTCCGTTTTTAGCAATTTTTTAGATATTTTATGAGATATTTTGTGCCTTGGGCTTTGCAAAGCCTCAAGGACAAGTTTAGATATTTTGACTTGGCCAATGGGATAGCTAGTTGCTCCATGAGGTTTTCCTCCTTCTAGCCTATTTATCCCATGATTCTCATTGTAAATCAGGAGGCTGAAGTTGAGAGAAGAATTAATGCATTGGTCATATGAGCTTTGAAGAATATACTTGAGTTATGATTTTTGGACTGCCTCTTGGATGCTTTTGAGGAATGTTGAAGGCTTGTTGATGGATTCCTTGACATGGTAGAATGGTATAGTGCTTCTTAATGTTGTTTTGTCTTCTAGTTTTCACTCATATTTCATTTTTCTTGCTGCTATAGATCAGTAAAGATTGATTTTGAGACATGCCCATGGAGGCACCTCAAAATCCCCGAATCTTCATAGCTTGATGTTTTCTTCTCCCTTAGTTATGCTAAAGAATTCTTAGCTGCTCTTTAGTAACCTAAGGTGTTGTTGCTAAGTTTTATTCATCAGTTCCATGTATGTTGAGTAGGATGTATGGTTTGCCCTACCTACCTATCAGCTGCCCATAGTTATGTCCATAAAACTTTCTCTTTGACTGATTTGTTTATCATTTTGTTGAACCAAGGAGGCCTAGTTTCGATCTAGCCCTTTGCCTAAAACTATGAAAACTTATTTGTCCAAGTGCCCAATGACTTAGAGACTATGTTTAGGCGTTCCGGCATAGTTTATGAGTTGTTAGTTTGTCTCATGTGTTTTCCCCGAAGTTAGAGGGTCTTATACCTCTATGTATGGCTGGAATGTTCGATTTCTATGTATTGATTAGCTTATAGTTATTCCTAGCATGATAAATGGCTTGCTATTACATGTTTATGTCTGCTATTAACTAGTTTGCACTTGAAATCCCTTGTCTTTCACCAACTTATTGTTCATTTAATCCATTTTTCCCAGAGATCGCTTCTATTGTGAATCAAATCGGCCCTACAGCAGCTTTACATCATCGCCTCATTAGCTTCCTTGACCTGTTTGACCCCATAGCCCAATTTATCTACATCTTGTTATCCAGTTTATGTATTTGATCAGTTTCATCCCTCACAAACTTAAAAACCAAAAAAACCAAAAACATACTTCATAACTAGCCTAATATCAGAACATCGCAAGTAAACACACAGACATCTTTTACACTTATAGAGAGAGCCCTCTCTGAGTCCAGGAAGGCTAGGTCCTTGGGCTCCAAAGCTTGGTTTGATGTTACATCGTCATTTGGCTAGCCAATCGGCCAAATCACGGGACCCTAACAGAGACATTGCACTGCGCAAAGGAGAGAGGGACAAATCAGTCCACTCATACATGCAATCTATTTCAGATCTTGATGTCTCACTTTTGGAGGCTTTCCACTTGGGAGGCCACTTGATCGAGAAATGATGAGAGGCATCATGCTATTTGGTTCACCACTCTTGGATTCTGGAGGGGTGGAGACATTAGAGGATCCCATTACAGTGTAGAGAGTTTGGGGATAAGCTCAAGGAGGAGTGATACACTCTCTCATTTTCAGTACCACCCATTCTCATCAGTTTTACAGTGTAGATAGAGTTATCGTATGGATGGAGGATAGCATCTTCATGATGCCATATGACTGCTCCATAGATTTGATGAGAGGGAGGATACTTCCTTTGAGGAAGGACTCTTTCATGCATTGGAGCAGATGGAGGCCACTCATGCTTACATTTCCCAGGATCGGGAGATTCTTTAGAGGTGAAAGTCTCTCATGGGAGGCTCATTTTTAGATAGCATCATTTCTATTTGAGCATGAGTAGCTGCATGATGGGCATGGCAGCAATGTGGAGGATGAATTTTTCATGAGGGGATGTCAAGGTAGCAGGCAGCAGTCTGATGGAGCACCATATTGTAGAACACCAGCGCTGTCTATGTGGAGGGTTGATCTAGGATGGAGGACTCAGCTTTGGTTGAGTATTCCCCAGGATCTTGGTGCATGCATAATTTTTGGATGGCCTTGATGGAGATAGCAGATACTTAGTGGATGATATGATCATCTATCATCATGGAAGACTCTTCTTGACTAGAGTTTCTAGTCTCAAAGAGAAATTATTTGCATGCAGCATATGAGGACTTCCTAGCTGTGCATTTGGATGCATACTTGGCTTTGCTAGAGGAGTTCACTTGGGAGGGCATTCAGTATGATCTACATCAGCATATGGATATATGCATAGCCTGGTTGATTTCGGAGAGGTTGGCACAACCGTTCCCTTACTCATTGGAGGAGAGGGAGAGCATTTAGATGAGCCATTTCAACTCAAGATCTCAAGTACATGGTAGAGAAGGTATACTTTCCCATTTGGTACCTCTTTACTTCAGCAGCATGTTGTCTCAAGAAATATCATCCCTTCTTGCACTTGGTATAATGTACTTGCAGCTACTTGTAGCCTTGATTTTGGCTATTTTTATGATGGTTTGTGGGGGAAGCCACATGCTTCTTGGTGTGCACCATTGGCACCAAATGGCAATTTCATGCTTCATCTTATGAGGAGATGTTGTGGCAGAAAACAAGTGGCTAGTTCAGCACTTGTTAATTTTTATTTTGAGGCAGACCAAGGAGGCACTGCGCAGGTTCCATGAGTGGAACTTTGAACCACTCTCTGGTTGTCATTTGACAACTTGCTTTTATTGTGTATTGCTCCTTGCATTTCTGATGTTGGTACACTCATAAGGAGAATTATTTGGAGAGTATTATATGTACAGCCCATTGGGAGCACGATTCTCCCCATTATATATGTTTATCTTGCAGGAGACACCATGGGCAAACCATGATTGCCACATTACTACTTGTTTCTTCTTGTGGGAGGAACCACTTGGAGGATTTGAGGAGGCAACTCATGGCTGATTTTCTTGATGGGGTGGCTTGGGCCATTCTTGGAGGCCATACCATTTCATCCCAAGAATAGAGGCAGCCCCATGCACACTTCAAATGGAGAGAGGGCCATCATGGGAAACCAAAACAACTCTCCATTCAACCCCAACACATTGCAGAAATCAGGGGTGAGATTTCATTTGGATGATTGCACGGATGAGAGGATCATTATTGGGAGACAAATTTTCCCATGCATATCATCACTCCTACCTTAAGGAGGCCACGGTCCAGCAAGAAGGATTCCACTACACCTTCTATCTTTCCATGAGGAGCATTTTTTTCAGCTTGCATACTTGGGAGAAAGCATTGGAGGACAGATTCATTGCAGCAAATTTGAGCAGTGGTGGGACCATTGATGAGGAGGCCACAAGAGAAGAAAGAAGAGGAAATTTTTTCTCTCTATGCAGTTGCTTGAGGGCAAGCAACATGTGGGAGGGGAGGACTGTAATGTTCCTAATTTTAGCCTCAAGCTAAAATGGAACATTATAGCTGCAAATTTTATTTTATTTTAATAAAATGGGGAAGGAAACACCTTAGCCCCTTTTATATGAAGAAATAATACTCCTAATGTGAAAGGGAGGTGAATAAAGCAGCTGAAATAAAAACCTAAGAGTGTGAATGGAACCCAGCTCACTTGATTAGTCATCTTTGACTAAAGTCAACAGCGTTGCCCAAGGAGGAGAGGCTTCCTAGAGAAGCTGCGCAGTTTTGGAGGGAGGAAAGACACTCATGTGAGGGTGGAAACCCTAATTGGTGGGACCTTGGTGGAGAAGATTTCTTTTTTTTTATAAGGAGGAGATGGTAGCCCATTTGCATACATGTTTTAGAGTTTTAGACTTGGGTTTGCAAAAGCTTGCATCCCCAGGCTGTTTAGCATGGTGATGGTGCCCTCAGGCACTAGGGTGTTCCCAGTCGGGAATCCCTACCTCTTCCTCAAGGAAGGATGAGGATTGAGCTACATTTCCTCAATCCGGCATTGGCCACAGCTACTACCATCAGCTACAACGTTATTTCTGCAGCAGAGAGGATGTTGTGTTGCTGGGGGCAGCAAAGGAGGAACTCATGGAGTCTCTCTTGTCTTGTTTTCTTCAATGGAGGAGTGATCCACTCATTGAAGGAGCTGAAAGGAGGATTCCCGAGCTTGATTTCAGATCTTTTGGCATGGGCCAACATTCCATCATCTCCCACTCCGCAGTCCATGGAGGAAACTGCGTTATTTCAGAGGAGGCAGTGAGAGAGGGTTTCATAAAGCTCATCAGGAGTTGTTTTGAGACAAAGGGATCAGCCCTTTGTGTTGGAGACATTATCATAGGAGGGCAATCAGATTTCAAATTAGCCATAGCCTCATTCTTGTTTGGGTTCAGTTGCAGTGACAAGTCTCTTGTCACATTTTGGTTTTCTCCGGCATTTCTAGCAATCTTCATAGATTGGCTAGAAATCATGTATTTCAGCCCATTTCTTGTTATTGGGCTATTCTTTTGTATTCCTTTAGCCATATGTACCTTAGTTGCAACAACATTTGTATTTCAAGGTGTAATCATGGGAGGTTGATTCCTA
The DNA here is from genome assembly GCA_034641835.2 of Pinus albicaulis. NCBI lineage: Eukaryota > Viridiplantae > Streptophyta > Pinopsida > Pinales > Pinaceae > Pinus > Pinus albicaulis. The sequence goes on from CM076574.1 coordinate 1,150,895,613, forward strand.
TTGCAAAAGGGGTTCATTCCTCATAGTATTTCTTGTATTTCATTGCCGATATCTTAATACAATGATGGCTGTAGTATTTTCCCTCTTATGTTATATTCAAATTTACAGATTTTCTGGTTATGTTCATGTATTTATGTAAGCTCTCTCATTGAGCATTGTTTTAGAGACCTAGATTGGGGAGATCTGAATAACCCATCTAGAATCATTTATTTGCACTCATTTTCTGCAAGGGAGTTGTATTAGAGTTTTTCTAGGGCATTCCAGTGATGGTTTGTCTTATTTATGCAGCGGCTTCCTTATACAGCGTTCTCAAGGACCCTGTAGCAGAAATTCCCGAGGTGGAATATTGCATATCCATAGACAAAGTCTGTGAAGGGCTAGCTAGCCTCAGGATCTCTCCTTTATTTGGAAGGAGTCATATCTTGTAAATGCCCCAACATTCAATCTCTAAAATGGACTTGTGATGTCTCACTGAAGAAGGAATTGGAATATCTCAAAATATTCCCGATATAGCAACAAGTTCCAGATTTGGAACATTACATGCAATCAATGCATCACTATAGTCACAATAGATAGTCTATCTTGCCCTTTCAGCTGTCTCTCCACTAGGTCTCCACTGAAACTGTCATGCATTGTAGTTAACTTTTGTATTTGTAATGTTCTTAAATTAGCTAAGCTAATTGGAACATTAAAATTTTGTTTTATTTTTCATGATTGTGAATAATAGACTAATGGAGGACATGTAACACTCCTTAGATCTAAAAATAAATACATGCTCAATGTGAACAGGATTAAATATGAGCTGGTTGCATAAAAACAACTTGTGTGTGAACAGGGCTGAGCTATTTGACTAGGTCAACAAGACCAAATCACAAGACAGTCCAGGTGCATTGAACCTCCTAAGTGATCTACGCAGTTTTAGAAGGATGACCTCAGTGTGAAAGGGGCTAATTCAAGTGAAGTGGTTTAGGGTTTTGCACATCCTCATTTTATAAAAGGGAGGGAGAGGACTCAAGGAAGGGTAGTTGATGATATTTCAAAATTGAGTTTTCTTGGGCAACTCGAGCTCTCTTGACTGTTTAGCCAAAGGGAATAGGGTTTCCTGTTTAGGAACCCTCTCTCCTTCAGTGGAGCAACTCCTTGGAGGAGGATGTTCAGCTTTGCCCACTATCCGGCATTTGGCCAAGCTTCTACTTCTAGCTGCAATGCAGATCTTGTTGAGGGTTTGATTGCCTCTGTAAGTTGCGGCAAGTGGGGAATATATCTTTGCAGATCTATGCAGTTCTAGCACCCCTTGTCAATGGGAAACTCACCTATCCTATTGATAAGCTGGTTCTAGGCTCTTTGTGCTTTAGATCCATATATTGGCATCATGCAAAATTGTGTTTTTGGTTAACTGCACAGTGTCTCTCCCTAAGCTGCGTAATTCTTGAGGAGCAGAGTTGCAGGGGTTTTGGAGTTCTCCTGGAGGAGAGATCTCTAGTGGAGAGGTTCCCTTCCTTCCACTATGGTGATCCATGGATTGGCCAACCAATCCATGTAACCTTTAGATATGATTTATTTTGTGATGTATTTACTACATAATTTCTGAATATTGCTACAGAACTATGTCTTAGATCTCAGATCTACTCACTATGGTTCATCATTTGCTAAGATCCCCAAGGGGAGTGTAATAAAGAGCCTCTTTGGCTTCCAGATATGTAAGAGATATTTGTTTTCATGCAAGTATCTATTGTAGATCTGATTTATAATAAAATTAAGCTTCAGCCTCCTGAAATTTATGCTGAAGAGTTTCTGGGTAATTTCCTGTGTTGCAGCACCTCAATCTTGAGGGTTATTTCATGTAAATCTCTGTTTTTCTTACATAATTTTCTTAAGCTATAAACCCAAGATGATTTGATGATTATTTTGTCATATTTAACCTAATATATTCAAAAAATCATGTTGCATGAGTTTCAATAAATTCTGCATATTCAAATTCATGGGGATTGGATGTTTTTCTTGACTAGCCGGGAAGGAGGAACTGTTTAATATAGAAAAACTTATTTTTTTGCTGAAATTTGACATGGGAGTCCCTCATAACCCTATATATCATATCCAACCACTTTCCCACCTTATTTTTATGCAGATCTCTGATTATACTCATTTTAGGGCCTAAATCTTCACTTTTCCCCAACCCTTGGTTCATAAAACACTGTATAACTTATTTTTCTAGTTAAAGATTTGTATTTATATCTATTTCACCTATTTTAAAGCTTATTCATCATTGTAAGACTGTTATACAGTTTCTATATTGCTGCAATCCCTCATTTGGGTAGTTTTTAAGGCAAGCTAGGTGTGGGAGAACTGTTTAACCCGCCTAGTCTGATTTGTTTCTGATCTCCTCTTGGAATTGGGTTTTATATTATCGTATCTAAGGGATCCAAGAGTTGATATTAGTTTTTGAAGCACCCATCTCTTAAAAATTCATTTTTCAGGCTTGGCTTGCTGAGCATCCCCTCTTGGAAATATTAGCTCTCGACATAGTTCTATAGGCAGAATCTGCTAGTGGGCCAGCTAGCCTCTGGGTCTCATCCTTTCTTGTAAAGGTGAAATACCCTGTAAATGCCCCTATAGTCAATCTCTGGAATCGTTTAGTTGTTGATTGTTAATGTTTTTGAAAAAGGGAATATGATTTGCCGGATTCATGAGCAGTTTCAGATTTGGAACATTACAGTATTTTTCAGTTGATTAATGAGTTATTATTTATGAACTAATTAACTAATTAATTCACTCCACTCTCACTAGTGTATCAATCAGTTAGACTAGATACAACTAGCTCAACTGAGTCTAACTGAGTTAAACTGAATACAACTCCATAACTACTTCTTCCAACTGTGTCATAACTCTTCCGCTTGAGTTCTAACTGAGTCCTCCATGCATTAGCTCTAGTAAACCCTTGGGAATTGTGTAATTCCCTCAGTTCATTGATGTGCCACAACTGTGCACTGAACTGAAGTGCTCCAAGAGAATAATTTGTTGTTTAGTGTCTAATTATTAAGAGCTAATAATAATTGACATGCATCTATTTTTAGATCAGCGATCTATAAATAGACTTCGCCCAATATTCTAAAAATAGAATTTCATCAATTTTTCCAGCTTGTTCAACCATCCACAAATAGCATCCTACAACTTCTGAAATATGATCACCATGTCTAAAAATAGACATAGTCTAAAAATAGACTTGCACCAAAAATACCCTGCGGGCCCACTTAGTGAAGGTGACTCTTTTCATGAAGCTCATCATCTTTTTGAATCTCAACACCTCCAAGCCTTACTCGATGGTTGTGTAAGAAAAGCAAACCTTTTCATAATGATTAAGGATGTGCACAAAATTTACAAGTAGAAGAGACGCACTGGCCGCGAAATGTGATTAACTGCGTAGATTGGTGATTATGAGATGGACTAGGTAATTCTAGACCTAGGATCATATGCAAATGTACTACCTAAGAAGACTTGGCAACGAATGGGAGAGCCTAAATTGGAATGGTATACTATCCAACTGCACATGGCTAATCAACAAAATATCATACCATTGGGGAGATTGTCAAAGATGGTCGTAGATATTGTCAGGGCTAAGGTACAAGCTGACTTTGATGTCATTCAGATTGTAGAATATGCAGACCCTTATCCAGCACTCCTAGGATTGGATTGGTCCATTGATATGGGTGGCATTATCAACTTGAAGAAACGAAGCATGGTGTTTGAAAGAGAGGGAACTCGGGTGATCGTACTGTTAGCCATCAGTATTTTTTACATGTTAGTGATGACTATATCTACAGCTGAGTTTTCTAGAAACTGATTTCCTTATGTCAATATGTCATCCAGAAAACCCTCCTAAAACTTTTTTCGCCCTTCTACCTTTTTCAGTTCGCCCATGTCGAAATCAAAACCTCATTATCACAATCCTATCTAACTTCAGCCTTCTTGATCTGCCCATCAACTTTAGAAAGCAAATCCACATCTGTCTCAAAATTCTCCCCTATGTTAGGAAGTGGCGCTTTAAGACATTTCACCCTTGGCAATTATCAAAAAGCCAAAAATCCTCCATCTGCAACAGACCTACCATGACTGACCTCTTACTTTGCAAAATAATTTGACAAGCAGCCTTAAGTCACACCACTCACATCCCCTAGATTTCAGCACTGCATAAACCCCAATCTCAAGCTGACTATTAGGTTTTTCACAGTGTTCTATGGTTTCTACAAAGGCAGGAAATATAACTTCACCTCAGGAGGAAATGCTTGAATTTACAGTTAGAGGAACAGCTGCTTCTAAATGTAACTTGAGCCTGAGATATGCCTGCAAAACAGAAAGCTACTCATCCAGACTTTACAGTTCTTTCCATCATGAAAATCACAGAAAGACACCACTGTCACAGCAAACTGGCAAATGGTCATGGCCCAAAACCTCCTTCATTCACAAGCAGAGGGTTAGGGCGCCTCCTTCATCCACAAGCAGAGGGCGCTGGCCAATATTGACTTGGAAGATTGCAAAAATCCAGGTTTGCCTTGAACTGAACAAGTGAAGCAGAGACTCCGGGTTTTATGGATGTAACTGATGATCATAACAGGAATGGAGTTTGAAATATGCTAGCTCAGAGGAAAAAGAGTCTGGTCTAATAAAGGAGGTCATTTCAAGCTTGCAAATCATGTAAATTGTTGAACTTTAGAAATGCCTGTCATCAGTAAACGTCCCAATCATAAGAAGCATGTTTGTCCACAAGATCAAATGGAATAAATGCTGACAACAAATGCCATTGCACAGGCAGAAAGAAAGTTCTTAGTTTCTCAAAAGACACTGACCTCCATAGTCACAGAAACTATTTGTCAAGTAATCTGTCATGAGATGACCAAACCAAATGATGATTCAGTCACCCTCAGAGCTGTGCAGGGAGACAGTGTTACTTTGGCTAGGGTTTCTTCTGAAATACAGTGATGCTTGCAAGTAAAGATGCTAAGATTGATGTTTTTCAAGTAGTTTATTTACCATCACATCCTGAGAAAAGCTGTGTCAAACAGATTTGTTAAGAAACTTTCAGACACCTTACCTAATGAAGAGCCTCCTCCATGTATGAGCAGATGGCCAAAGCCATTGCAGGTTGTTGAAACTGATTGATATAAGAATGTAGGGGAAGGATACAAAGAAATTAAATAGAAGTCATTGCACAGGTAAATGATAGTGTTTATGATGCAAAGGTATTGGTTTCCCTATTCAAAGAGCTGTCTGTCAGACTGTACCTGTAGTAGAAAAGAGACAATATTGAATATATGTATGCCATTGATACCAAAAAGGGGGCAGTTTCCTTGAGGGAAAGGATCAAACAACAAAACAATATCACATGCCAAAGGTCCAAAGAAGCGCTTTTCAAGAAATGGTGTTCAAAGTTTTCAAATGTTTCTGGCGCATTATGAATGGTCTTTCCTTGATAAAAATCACCAAGAGGGGAAAACAGTGAACATAGTCCAGTCATGAAATGGTTCTATTTACAAAAAGGGTCAACACACTGGTCAAAGCAAAATGGTGATTGTGTATCAAAGAGCCATGTTTTCCTGTTTTACAAACTTATCTTTCAGATGGACAAGGTAAATAAGTCTACCAGTTGATGTATAGGCAAAAAGGTTGTTTTTATGGACAGTCAGTATGGATAGTTTGAAACAAACAAGTTTCCAGTATTAAATAAACAGATATGTGGCATAATGAGTTGTCAAGCAGAGGATTGCAGTGAAAAATGCCCCTCTCTGAAGAACATAGCAGGTCATAAAAGATGCAGCAACTTGGCTTTTCACAGTAGGAAAATGGTTGAAAGAACAATGCAAACACCAAGGCTGTCAAAATACATTGACAAGGCGAGCTCTGTCCTTCAGAAACATAACAGTGTTTCAGGTATTTCATTGACAGTTTTAAAAAGGGGGTTGTTATGCATCATAACTATGACCAGTGTTGTTGAAAACAGTGGCAGAACTAGTATAAAGGTTGTGGAGACATGTTTCAGAGTTTAAAGATTGGTGTTGAAATGTCCTCCAAAGGACAAAGCTGGAGGTCCTCCTTCTAACACCTGTGCAAAAGTAAATCAAAGTTATTTTTTTTTTAAGCCATTGTTGTCACTATAAAGAAGCAGGTTCGTGATACACGTGTTCAAAGGTATGGCAAATCTCCAAAGCACATATGGAACACACCGAAGTTAAAAGAATCAAAGGGTTTTTCAAAACAAAAACTCTGCAAAAAGCCAAACCAAAGTTCTGCTTTACCTTTTAAAATAAAATGACCGTTGGAAATGTTTTTTGAAACGACATAAGTTTGAAGCATGAAAGTGAGAATGTCATTTTCAAAATTTAAAATAGAGCCCGCACCTCCATAGCATCAACACAAGGAAGATCTGGTCGAAAGTTCAGGAGTTTGCACTGTTTAACGCCGAGCGACGCGCCTGCATTTCTGCGTGACGCGCCTGGCGTGCGTTTTAAACGGGCCGCCTTTGTTAGCGCGACGCGCCTGTACAGGCCGCCCGACCGCCCGACAGGTCGACCCGACAGGCCACCCAGGGTTATTTTTGCGCGACGTGCTGGCTTCAAAAGAGTGCCGCGCAAGTTTTGGAAGGCCCCGGTGCTACTCCGGCCCTGCACGAAGATTGGTCATCCAATTTAAAGGTACTCTCACACATTTTCCCCCTCGGTTTCAAGAAATTTCTTTGAAAATACCCTTGGATTCAAAGCTATGTACATGAGAAATGCACTATTAAGGGTGACTACCAAGAAACAGGGCATCAGACTTTTTACCAACCTCCTCATTACATTGCATACAGAACTCTAAAAAATGTCACTATACCAGGAAAGTAGCATTGTTTGCTGGATAGTTTTTAAGGTTTAAAGATGAAATAAAAGGCTGACTGTGTCATCTAGAAACCCCACGGGAAAGGGTGGGTGTTAAGACTAAGGGCAGCCTGTTTAAGTCTTCAAAACATCGAAAGGCAGAGATTTACATTTTGAAGCTGCAAAGAAGACTTTGTTATATAAAGACAGGGTGCTGGACTTAAAAGAGAAAACTGTCCTCACAGTCCTCCAGACATTCCAATCCTGTGTATTAACAGTCTAAGCATATGTAAGGTGGTTTGCTAGAGATACTAATTGTTGAAAGGTGGCACACTTATACAGGCAAGGTTTTTAATGATTGAAAGCCTCCTTGAGCAAGGAGTTTGGTATGTTAGTTGACATCTAAGACTTCAAGATCAGAGTGATTATTAGCATTTTCTCACAGCACACTCTTTTAGCAGACTGCCCCTCTTTCACTGTATTTTTTCACTACTGTGAATTTGTTGAATAGAGATTTTCCAAAGGTGCAGGGCCATTTTCTAAAGGACAGGTTGTTGATGATTGAATTTTAACATTGGAGACAGAGGTACAAAGGTGGTGGTTGATTTCTTAACTTCACAAGTGAAAGGTGTTCTTCATAAAACACAGTGCACTGATATTTCACCTAACCTAGGTCTGCCCTTCTTTTCACTACATTGTATCATGTTGAAGAGTTGTTGACTGTGATATTTTTCAAGAAGAAGACCTGAAGAGCAGGGTTTTAATATTTGAGTTTTGTTTTAGAGACACAAATGCAAGTGTTGGTTAGCCTCTAACAAATTCACAGGAGGAATGTTTGCTCAACACTGTATACAGGAAATTGACACAGCAGTTTGTCCCATCTTTACACATGGTACCATATTAAAAAGTTTGCCTGGCTGAAGTGCATCCAGAGGTGAAAGGTTGTTTTTAAGGAGTGCAGAGGTGGTTTATTCAAAGAAACATTGTTGCAATCTATCCTAACCACATTGTCTATCTGTCCAAACAGTATAGTGACCAGTTTCAATCCAGCAGAGCATTTTTACATACAGTGAAGGCAGTTTGCCTCTTTCAAAGCTTGTTCAAGTCAAAATGCCTCCAAAGCAAGATCACAGGAGCGGTCCACATAAGAGATATGAGCCTATCTCCATAGAAGAAATCAATGCTCACCCATTTGTGCTTTTCAATTTCCATGAAGTAGGCTGTCTTGATTTCTGCCAGAGGATAGAAGAAGTCAAGAGTGTTTCGCCACTAACACATTTGTGCACTTTGAGATTCAAGGACAAACACTTCCAATTGGCGGGTCTTGATTTCAAAATTTCTCCAAGGTATGTATCCAAGGCTACCAAGATCCCATATCATGGTGAAAAGTGGTTTAAACAAGCTCATCTTGATCTAGAGGATTATAAACCTTTCATCAAGCCTGAACATAGGGAAACCATCACTGCTATCTTCCCTTTTTCCTATCTTCTTGACAGTTATGCTCCGCTGATGAAAGCCATAATGAGATATTTCACTTGTGAAGGGAGGTTTAATCGAATTTATGCCTATCATGTCCGCTTGTTGATGCATTTTACCAGAAGCAGGCAACTAAACCTTTCGTACTTTTTGTCCAAAAGCATAGAGAAAATGGCTTCTACTGTCCAAAAGAAGGCTCCACCTCAGCAAATCCCTTCTCTCTTTCATCATTCCTTGATCAAGATTATCTTCTTACACCAGCTAGAGAAGAAAGGGGTTTCATGGGATTCATTCATTAGCCATTCAGATTTTGCCACTGTCCCTCCTGTTCATGTGTCTCCTACTCAGCCTGTCCATCGCCTAGTGCCTTTGTCTAGTAGGCCTACACCTAAAAAACTCAAAATGACTACTGGGCAGCCAAGTCAACAGGGAGAAGGAGAGGGTAGTGAACCACAGGGAGAAGGAGAAGGCAGTGAACAGCAGCAGCTAGAGGTTGAGGAACAGCAGCAGCTAGATGTTGAGGAACAGCAGCAGCTAGATGTTGGTGAACAGCAGCAGCTAGATGTTGATGAACAGCAGTAGCTACAGGTAGAGGAACAGCAGCAGACAGCAGTTGAGGAGCAGCAAGTTGGGCAGACAATTGAAGCACCTTTTGAGCCACAAACTGGACAGGATATTGAGGAAGGACAACAAGCTGAAGCTGCCACCTTAATAGTGACCAAAAATGTTCCTAGCAAGAGGAAATTGCCCAAAAAGACACCTTCTAGCTTGCCAAGGAGGAAAAGCGCCAGATTGGCCTTCGAAGGCAAAAGCATAGTTGGAGAAAGCGCCAAGCATGGAGGTAAATTAGCTGTCATCCCTATCCCAAGCGATGACAGTGATAATGAGGCCCGCATCCTTGAAAACCTCCTCATTCACAAAGAGGGGCAAATTGAGGTGTTACAAGAAGATCTTCAAAGGGCGAGGAATTTCAACCACTTCTTGGAGGTTGAAAACAAACAAATGAAGTATCATGCAGCTATTCATGAGGCAAGGGCGATCAAGTATAAGAAAGAGGCAGAAAAGGCGCAAGCAAGAATTGAAGAGCTCATTGGTGAGTTTGATGACGAAGAGGAGGAAGACCAGCCTAGGCGAAAGAGGCCTAGAACCATCGTGCTTAGAAGAGCTTTGGAGAAACAGAGAGCAGAAGAACAAGCTCATTTCGAAACCTTTCCTCTCACTGCCCTCTTTGAGCAGGAAATCGAGGAAAACAAGGAAGCATGGCTTGAGAGAGCTAACCAGCATTTGGAAATGAAGCTTGAGAAGGCAAATAGGGATCTTGAGCTGCAGAGGAAGAGGACACACCACTTCCAAAAGCTAAATCAGTTTGCCCGGCGCAAACTAAAGGCAGCACAAGAAAAGCTGAAGAGATTAAAGGGGAAGCGCCTAGCAAGGAAGGAAGAAAAAAGCATATCAGCCCTTGATATTTTTGCCTCAGCTTCGGAGCATGTTTCTATGGACCCTTGAGGGTCATGCATGCCAATTTTGGGCCTGTTTCGGCAACTTTTTGTTTTTTGGCATTTTTTGGGTTTTTGGCCAAAAACTCATAAATTTGCCATTTCAGTTTGATGAGTTTTCAAGGGAGAAGGATGATACCGATGGATGCCATAATTCCATGAGCAGGTCTCCAGTGATTTTCAGGACATTTGAGGATCATTCGCCCCCTCAAATTGGCGAAAAACACCCTCTTTTTGCACATTCTGCCCGCCATATCAGCAGCCTGCTATTTTCTGGGTTTTTGCACACAGGTATAGTTTTGAGGGACTTTCAGAGATCAGATTGAGGTGATTTCACTTGCGCCAGAAAGCAGAAATAGAGGGCTTTCCAACGGGCCATCATGAGCCTCATTCCGACACCGGGAAGGCTGCCATTTGCCTTCAGCAAGTCAGGGGACCTTTTTCAGGCATAAATATGAAGTATTTTTGTAATTTTTGAACTCCAAAAATCTGCTTTTCCCAAATGTGCGTTTAGCTATTTTTATACTTGGGAAATGATGTAAAGTCAATATAATTTCTGTTTTTAGCAGTTTTTAGATATTTTATGGGATATTTTGTGCCTTGGGCTTTGCAAAACCTCAAGGACAAATTTAGATATTTTGACTTGGCCAATGGGATAGCTAGTTGCTCCATGAGGTTTTCCTTCCTCAAGCCTATTTATTCCATGGATTTCATTGTAAAAAAGAGAGGCTGAACTTGAGAGAAGAATTAATACATTGGTCATATGAGCTTTGAAGAATACACTTGAGTTATGATTTTTGGACTGCCTCTTGGATGCTTTTGAGGAATGATGAAGGATTGTTGATGGATTCTTTGACATGGTAGAATGGTATAGGGTCTCTTTATATGTTTTGTCTTCTAGTTTTCATTCATAATCCATATTTCTTGCTGCTATAGATCAGTAAAGATTGATTTTGAGATATGCCCATGGAGGCACCTCAAAATCCCTGAATCTTCATAGCTTGATGTTTTCTTTCTCCCTTAGTTATGCTAAAGAATTCTTAGCTGCTCTTTAGTAACTTAAGGTATTGTTGCTAAGTTTTATTCATAAGTTCTATGTATGTTGAGTAGGATGTATGGTTTTCCCTACCTACCTATTAGCTGCCCATAGTTCTGTCCATAAAACTTCCTCTTTGACTGATTTGTTGATCATCTTGTTGAACCAAGGAGGCCTAGTCCCGATCTAGCCCTTTGCCTAAAACTATGAAAACTTGTTTGTCCAAGTGCCCAATGACTTAGAGACTATGTTTAGGCATTCCGGCATAGTTTATGAGTTGTTAGTTTGTCTTATATGTTTTCCCCAAAGTCTGATAGCCATTTCCCGAAGTTAGAGGGTCTTATACCTCTATGTATGGCTGGAATGTTTGATTTCTATGTATTAATTAGCTCATAGTTGCATTTAGCATGATTAATGGCTTGCTATAACATGTTTATGTCTGCTATAAACTATTTACACTTGAAATCCCTTGTCTTTCACCAACTTGTTGTCCATTGAATCCATTTTGCCCAGAGATCCCTTCTACCGTGAATCAAATCGGCCCTACAGCAGCTTTACATCATCACTTTATAGCTTCCTTGACCTGTTTGACCCCATAGCCCAATTTATCTACATCTTGTTATCCAGTTTATGTATTTGATCAGTTTTATCCCTCACAAACTTAAAAACTAAAAAAACCAAAAAACACACTTCATAACTAGCCTAATATCAGAACACCGCAAGTAAACACACCGACATCTTTTACACATATAGAGAGAGCCCTCTCTGAGTCCAGGAAGGCTAGGTCCTTGGGCTCCAAAGCTTGGTTTGATGTTACATCATCATTTGGCTAGCCAATCGGCCAAATCACGGGACTCTAACACGTACCACTAGACCCCGCAAAAGGAGAAAGGTACACTAAGCCAGCGCATGAGGAAGACGGGATGGATCACATCTATAAGCTAAATATGAAGGATGAAGACTGGATCAACCTCACGGCTGATAGTATGCCTTCATGGGAGAAGGACAACGAATGTGTCTCTGACTCCGACGAAGAATTAGAAGATTGGAAAAAATGACTGCAAGAAATATCTACATTGCGTTGCCTACAAATTACTAGGGACTTTTGGTATATATTTTCCAAGGTAAGAGAATTACCCTGCTTTGATGGCTTAGGTAGTATAAAGGAATTTTTTCGAACCTTCGAACCTAAGGTTCCCAAAGAACGAAGCCTATGGGCTCTTAACCAAGCTATGTGCGCAACACCTGCGAATTGGTGGGACACCCATAGGGGGGTGTTCCAGGAATGGGAGGAATGTTGGGATATGATGGTACTACGGTTTGAACCTCCAAATTATGTGCACATCAATATATTCCAGGGCCTAGGAGATTCGCGCGAACACTTATTCACTTGGATGGAGTGATGGTGCGATCGTACTACAAAATAATGGGTTCACTTGTTTATTCATGCCTTGGTACCAATTCCCGCTACCTGGTATCTCAATGCGGAGCTATGTCAGCACACCCACCAGTGGAAAACCCTAAGATACAAATTCTTGGGGACATTTGGATTAATGGGAGGATTAGAGGTGCTTGAGGGAGCTCTGCAAACTCTCGACACCGTTGCAATTGATGAATCTAGCCTCTACGCAATAAGAGGAGGACCCACATGGGAAACACAGATTCAGGATAATGTCGAGCTCCACAAGGCCACCAAGGAATATTTCGATGCAAATCCGCACAAGGTTTTGATCATAGCATCAGGCGAGGAACGCAGAGTTGCGGGACCTCCGATACATGAGGCAGTTAGTACGAAACCACTAAAACCATGAAGCATTAATGTCAATACAGTAGTACCACCCAAGAAGGTGATGATTGGAAAATTATGGGAGGATGGGACAATAGGCAAGATTACGGGACTACTCATGGAGTATCCAGATAAGTATTCAAGACCTAAGAAGGTCATGGGGAACTTGGGCGGTACGCATGTCACTCTCAACTGAGATGCACGGCTGGAAAAACAACGGCCTTATCATACACAGTGGGTCAGGGAGGATATCGATAATACACTTATCACACCAGTCCCATAAGTAAATCCCACAACTACGAAACTGTTGTGCGAGATCTTGGGACATATGGGCTACTATAGAAAATCTAGTCGGGGATATGCACTGATCACTGAACTTGTGAGAACACTGCTTAAGCATGATATTTCATCTAGTTGGGATGACGTGCGCCAAAAGAGCCTTCAACAACTTAGGAACAGGATGGTTGATGCACCTACTCTCACTTCCCCCGCTCCGGCGACGATAGTTTATATGGATACTTCAGGTATCTCCCGTGAAGTAGGTAGTACGCAGTTTGGCACCAGGGACGGTAATCACACAATCACATATACTAGTTGGATGATATCGAGTACGAAACAAAATTATACCACCACGACGAGGGAAGGGTTGGCCCTGACTTACAAACTACAGAATTATCATCGCCCCCTATTAGGACACCACTATAAAATAATTGTAGATCATTGGGTTTTAGAACACCTGATAAATGTGACTGTGTTGGGGGAGGAAGTCTATAGGTGGAAACTGCTTCAGGATTATGATGTTGAATTCATCGTTGAGCCAGGAAAGTTGAGTACGGAGCGGGATCACGTGTTTCGAGTTGAGACAATCAAGGAAGGATTGCCTAATACGCAACTATTCACAAGTAGGGTTTTGGATGTACGGTTTATCAAGATCTCTCTGTTCCTGACCACAGGCATCGTACATGTCGAATATTCGGTACGACGAAGAAAGGAGTTGGCACATCAAGCGGTGGAATTTATCAGCATCGCACCTCATGAAGTACTGCGCAAAAATGGCCTGAAGTATGTAAACTATGAAGATATAACAAGGGGTCACTACACAAGTAAGACGATGGCGCAAGAGGTCTAGAAGGTTGGGCTATGGCAACACAAAATTTTAGTTGGAAGGAATCCCCGCAAAGTAAAGCCGGTGCAGCAGGAATGTTGGAGGATTGCTTGGAGCGCAGGGGTGCGCTAGGATTGCAGGGGTATGCTGAGCACACCCTGGGTGCGAAAAATAGCCATTGAAATAGTCAAATCAAGTAAAAACAACAAATTACCATTGAATAGAGCAAACAGGCGGCATTTAATGCAGCGATTTTGGAATATTTTTTACCATTTAATTGATGGTAAGTCCCGCGTGAAGTCTACCCTACCATTGGGTGGTACCCAAGGCTATAAAATAGGTAAGATAGATCAGAAAAAGGTTTTTTATTTCTCAAATAGCTTGTACTTAGCCTGGTTGTCCTAGAATAAGTTGTGTTGTAAGAAATTTTGTGCCGCTAGCATCTCTTTCATGTCTCAGCAGCCTGCCCCCTCTACCAATAGAAACCCTGAGTTCATATTTCACACCAGAATGATGGCCACGAACCCTGTCAAACTCTCGGAGCAAGTAACCTTAGTATACCAAGACACTGAGGAAGTGGTGGAGGTCGAATCCAAAGTCGAAGAAATCCTCTCCACACCCAGCCCTACCACCTCGAAAGGAAAAGAAAAAGCAAAGGGCTTAGGCAAGCCCCCGAAGCCTATGAAATGAGCCACAGGAAAGCCCTGTACCTCCCCACGAAATGTGAAATCCCTAAGGGTTGTGTAGGAGGAGGCCCAGCCTTGCGAGCCAATCAAATGGCTGCCCCCCTTCATGTGACCATGCAGGGCATCGACGCGCACACCAAAGAACCTCGATGGCTTCATCACCTACCTGCAGATGTTGTTGACCTCGGGGGAGGTCCCCATCATAGGGGAACCTTTTGGTCACCTTCATGAAGTTAAGTTTTACGATCATGATCTGGCCTATTTTGAGGCCTTCCCTAAGCTTGCAATTGACTTATACCTTGATACAATTCATGGCGATGATGGGTTAAAAGTTTTCCCCCAACGCTAGGTACGTGGATTGGTGGAGTCTGGGCTCATAAATCTACTTAGGATGCCCCACTTTGGACACTACAATGTAACAGACTGGCTCACACGATAATTTCTTACGCTAATTCATGTATGTGGATCCAGGAAAAGATCCCCATTAACGCTGCACTCATCCATCGAATTACTGGTCTCCCCATGAGCAGCCCAAACCCCCTAGAGCATGTGGGTAAGAAATATGAGGTGGAGATTGTTGAGTTCATGCGCCAAAAGTATCATGTGGACCGTAATACTCGGGGATTTATCATCAAGACCGTCAGTCACCAAGGTACACAGTTGGGCACCATGTTGTTAGCATGTAAAATGATGAGGAAGTGTTAGGTCACCTCTGTTCCAGCCTATGTCATTCGGTTAGCTGGCCAATGTGTGAAAGGGGTATGTTTTAACTGGGCACAGTATTTGTGTGATGAGTTTCTAACCAATGTTCGTGAGTCCTAGGAGAAGGGCTGCACCTTTTTTACTCTTGGTTGTTGTTTATTATAGCATTGGTTGCCTGGGAAGCCCCTGCAGAGTCTGTCCTCCCTGAGATTACCCCGGATATGTGCAAAGGGGCTCGTTATGCACACTTGTGGGATTCCACGGATTCGCAATAGCTCAAGGACAACTAGGTGTTTTGGGTCCTCTTTTAGAGTAGCATAGCCACAGCTATTAATTCCCGACCACGGTTGTCCCCTGTTGTGTATGACAGATATAAGGGCATTGACGCATTTCAGGTCACTCTGCACAATGTTCATATTAGAGCACATAAATAAAAATCCTAGACTTTTCTTCCCTACATGGTGATGGACGAAGAAATCGAAAACGTCATTGTGCTCTGGCCCCCTAACTAGAAACTTAGCTTCAAAACTGGTGCGAAGGGCATTGGAAGCACCAGCACATCCCAAGTCAAACCCCCTGTCATCAAGAGTACCCGACAAGACACCGGTGTGGCCACCCAAAAGGATGCGCAGTAGCAGAAGGACGTCAAGGCAGAGACCCAGACGGACCCACAGACCGGTTTGGGTACAGAATGTTTGGAGACAGGAAGACCTGCCTCCCCCAGTAGCACGAAGCGTACAAGTGAGCCAGTCAAAATGCCCCGCAAAAAGCAGCAATCTCAGCGAACAACACGAGATGAAATAATCACATTCACTGATGGAGACCTAGAACAAATCGTTGATGCACTCACTCTGGCCGCAAAGGACTGATGGGCTGCCATAGAGGAACATCAGTGGGTTGTGGTCGACACAATTCAGGCTAAGCTACGAGCGCTACAATTAAAGATAGACACGTTTCAGCTTAGTGCGACCCCAATACGCCCACCCTCCACCGTTAGTAGCGCAGCGCTAGTTACAAATGACAGTCACCTCTATTCTCTCCCTGGTATAGCTCTGGTACTCAGTCCACCCAACCTGGGACTTCAAATCCAGGCCAGTACAGTAGTCCATCTCAACTTATCTTGGCTCCCCCATGAGTCATTTCAAGGTCTTCACACTGCTATATTTCAGGAAATCCACCATCGAGACCAGCAAGTGCACCAACAGCTCGGCGTAGCTGAACAAGCCATCCTTGAAAAGAATGATGAGGTGTGCCTCGCTACTGTGAAGCACGCAGAACTCGAAGACAGGATTAACTGACTTTGCACAGATGTTCCCACAAAGATCCCGGCATTAGCCACCCCTCAGGAAAAAGTAGAAAAAATGGTTGCAGAACTCAAGGCCTCCCGGGATGAAGCTCAAGTTTTCAAGACATGCATGGAGCAGCAGATTGCAGATCTGCAGGCTAGGTTACAACCTGAAACACCTCCGGAGTTCTGGGCCCAGTGAACTGCACTGGTCACCGCAGCTACGAATGTGATCACAGGGTAGATCGCGCAAGGAGCCCAGCTACTGGAGACTGCCATGTAGCTATGGAATAAGGTCCAACGTGATCCAATCTTGTGAGGGATAAACTAGGATCTACGACAAAAAAAAGAAAAGTTTGAGACAATTGAAGCCACCTTGCCCACTCTGGTACCTGCACAACACTTGCAATGACTACGCACCAGCCAAGCGCTCCAAGAAAATATTGATGACCTTCGGAAAAAGAAGAAGGTCCTTGGTGAGTGATTGAAGCCGTGGGCTAATGACGCTCTCAAACTTTCACAGGATGCAGATGTTGCTATCAAGAAACTAAACCAAACTTTGGAAAGTGTCACTGCCGCGATTGAAGGACTGTTGTTTGAGAAGTTGGTTGACATTGCACAGAATGCAACTGTCCAAAGCAAAGGTGTCCTACCTCTGTTAGCTGAGGCGATCAGAGTATTGCAAGCATAGGTTGAAGCCCCACCGGCAAATTGACTCAGGACGAGTCAAAAGATTGTGTAGGGGGACTGTTTGAGCAGGGTCTCCCAAATACTATGAATTTTGTCCAAATTTTGTATAGTTTTGTATTTTTTAGTCTAACTCAGGGGTTTTTGGGCGGTACAAAGCCCCTAACACATTTTAAATGGGTCAACGGTAGACCAAGAGTCCGCAAACCACGGTTTACGAACCATTGGATGCGTAGGCTAAATGGTTATAAATAGATGAACCTTTTTTGAGTCATAAGGTAGGAATGAATAGAGATTGATGTGAAGTACAAAATGTTAGATCTATGGTAGGGTTTTTTGGGTAAGGACTCTTGTTGGCTGTGTGCGTGGAGATCCTCTGTCCTGCTATGTGCGGACCCTGTTGGTTGTGTGCGCAGGTGGTAATTTGGGGAATATAAGAGGAATTTTGAGTAATGATATAGACGTGCAGAAGTATTGTGGATATCTGATATCTGTTATATTATGATTAATGTGAACATAATTTATATGGTGATGTATCTATTATGAAGTTGCGAACTTTCTATGTTATGGTAAATGTATTTGTGATCTGTTTATCTGCTACAAATATTCTATTCTGTGATTATAGCTAATAGTATGCACGTGGATGCGAGCCTATTTTTTAGATATGATAAGCTATATTCTTGTTAGTTATTAAAACTCCTGCGAATGACCTCTGGCTGTATAGATATGGTAGTTGTGGACTGGCTTGACTTACCTGCTCTCTCCCAGGGTGCAGAAACCTGGTTCCATCACCCTCTCATATCGCTTCGGGTGAGACTTTGGCCTGCGCAAGCTGGTCACTACTGAAAGGGCCAGTAGTATAGGGGTTTGTTGGAAAAACTTAACCTCTAAACCTGGGTCAAGACCCTTTGAGCCAACACCAAGTGCATGACACTTTGTAGCAAATCGAAACCACTATAATATTCCCTAATGGGAAAAGCAAGAATATACTGCAGAATGTTGGAATAATAACACAAATCATCATTTATAAAGCAGAAGACCAATATGGATACCTTTCACATGTTATTAAAGCAACAAAATATATGTAAAAGATGGCCCATAAGATGCATAACAAGAAAAGGAAGCCTCGAATGAAGAAAATCCCTCAATATGAGGTGCTGCAACCATATATAAAAGCTGGAAAACCCTTACAGCATTAGTTTATTGGCTCTCTAATAGAAGTATATTATACATCATATCTAGAGCTTATATGTGCTCCAAAAGTTAGATCTATATCAAATCCATGCACTATACAAGCTCCTCTATAGAACCCCCTTAGGGTTTTCAGCAAAACACCAAGTACAAGATGTAGATTTGAGATCTAAGACTATAGATATACTGAAAAATATAGATATGGAAAGTGTATCTAATCTGGTATGATCAATAAAACAACCTCCTCTAATAGATCCTCAAAGTGAAGGGAAGATCCCGAACACTAGAAAATCAGCTCTCCAAATGGTGTGTTGAACCACCCTGCAACTCCTCCTACAAAAATAACGTAGATCTGGAATTAAACTGCGATGTAGGGATAAAAATAAGGTTGGCATGATGCCAATATCTGAAAATGAGCTCAATGCCCTCCAACATTGTCCTCCCAATGAATTAGAAATCTCCTCCACTGAAAAGGAGCACTGAAATGGCCTAGATCTGAAAGATCTAGTCTCCACTTGCTACAGCTTGCAAAAACAACCAAACACTCAATAGGATCTACGTTTTACTTGAAATAAGAAGCTTGGCCTAAGCCAGATAGTGGAAAATGCAATACAAACTCTCCCGAGAGCTACTCAATGGGAAGAGGTGGGATTCCCGATCAGGAACACCCAATGCTAAACAACATTCAATCTCAGCTAAACCTTCTAATATTTCCATCCTCTTCCTTTTATAAGTCAAGAGCTTGCAAACCCTAAACCACATCCAATGATAACACTCCTTTCACACAAAGCATATCCATATAAAACTGCGATGTACCTCATTTATGGCCACTCCTCCATGACAGCGTTGTAGATTTGGTCAAGGTTGAATAAGTTAAATTATTCCAGCCCCTTTCACACCAAGAGTGATTCAATTAAGCTACCAAAATTTGTCTCTTTCACATTTGGCATTGATTTATTCATCATTACAGAGAAATATGTACCTCCTTTTCCCTTTTATTCTTTAAACAAAGCAATAAAACAAAATTGAATATTCCAATTATCTCATGACTAATTGGGAATATTACAGTCCTCCCTTCCCAAATTTTGCTTGTCCTCAAGCAATTTACAAGGTGAGTGTTGCAACTCTTTCCTTCCTCCATTGGTGACACCAACATGTGATAAGCTTCCCTCATAAGCTAAGTGTTCACCAATCCATCCCTCCATGAATTGCTCCTCCAAAGTTCTCATGAGATTCAAATAATCCATCCCATAAGGAGACAATAGTTCAAATGAAACAAACGTGGTTTGCCCAATGTTCTACCTGAAACATGTAGCATAGTGAACATGGAGAATATCCATTCCATAGGGCACATAAATACCTCCCATCCTCCCTCCATACATTCCCATAAAAAGTACAAGCACATCATCAATGTATGAGATCAAAATAAAATACATACAAATAGAAATTTGTGCATATGGAGGTGGGTCATAGTCCCACATGTGGAACCAGCAAAATACATCTCTTGACTGCATCAGATCATGATGTGGTAAGTGGTTTCCCCACACTTACTTGTTGTCCAAGTCATCTCACCATAGCTGAAAGTGTGAGATATGTTTGGTGCTTTAGGAGTGCAACCACAATGATACAAAATCTCCCTTTGATCTCCAAGGGAGTGGCCATGTTCAGAAATTTTTGTGGCCCCTAGTTGGCCATGAATTTTGTAAGGTATAGTGCTCCTCCTTGAAGCTATGGCCTACATAAACATAGTAAAATAATGCATATGTTTATCAAATAAAACATTAGGTACACAAGCATATCTTTCACCAACATTTCTCTTCATACAAATGGAGTGGTGCATAGATCTATCTCCCCTCTCAAAAGAAGAAAGAGGTGGCTGAATTAAATCCTTTAGAGAGTCATGTTTTTTCCCCAACTCCACATGGTTCATGCATCTCTAAAAAATTTTATATAGTTCTCCTTCAAAGCCCTTCCAAGTGTAGCTTCTCATTATGATGTTGTAGAATCTCATGAAATATGTGTGGCTGAAAAAGAACTCCTCATAAGCTCTTTGTAGTAACTTCTCCTTGAACTTGGAGGCTCTAGATAAGAAGATCCTACCATGATAATAGATGAATCTTTCTTGGACTGAATAGCCCTCTTCATGTAGCTGGTCATCAAGTATCATGCATGTATAAAGATCCTTGGAATAATCCACCAACAGTTGGGATTTCTAATATAGATCAATCTCCCATAGTGACAGCGTTGACAATCTATCACAAATAACATATGTCATATGGCTATTCTCCTCCTTGACATCTCCCATGCCAAAGGTATATGAGGGAAGGTTTTTATTCCCTCCTTTCTGCCCTTCTTGCATATGCACATGCTCAAATGAAGATGGAAGTTCTTGGAAGTTAGTCTCCCATGGAAGGCTATCATGTATCCAAAACCTCTTTGGTTTAATCAAAGCATGCATGTGTGGCCACCATCTTCTATCATGTATGGAAGATTCCTCTCTAAGTGAGATCATCTTCTAAGTAGCCATAGCCAAGGAATGGTCTCCTTGCCCCATGATGGTGTTACCCTCCAAACTTGCAGCATTTCCTCTCAATGTAGTATGAGGTGAGAGAGTGGATAATGGTGATAGTGGAAGAATATCTCCCTCCTCCTTGAGCTTACCCATGCCTCCCAGTGCTATATTTTGGTCTTCTAATGCTCCCATCCTTTCTGGATCTGTGAAAGGAGCATCAAGATGTGAGACATCTTTAACCAAATATGAATCAAGTGGTCTCCCAGGGGGTTTACCACAATACAATGATGTCTCATGGATCATCATATCCCTGCTTAATCTTTGTTGTGTAGATTAATATAGGCATGCCCCCCGGCCGAGTGAGGGTTACATGTGATAAAATCGATACCCCATTTTGCAAATGGACCAACAGCAATTATAGGGTGAAGAGGAGCGGGTGGTGCGCGCATTTTTCTATCAAAAATTTGACAGTTGTGGCATTTCCGAACCGCATAAATACAATCTTTAAATAATGTTGGCCAGAAATAACCTGCACGCAATATCTTTTGGGCAGTGGCATACCCAGACATATGACCGCCACATGCTCCAGAATGACAGTCATTTAAGACCTTCTCAGCTTCTTCATGAGTTAGACAACGTCGGAAAACCGAATCGCTCCTCGTCGATAAAGAGTATCACCAATGATATTATATTGTTGGGATTGGAAACGTATTTTCCGTCGTTGAGTTCGTGAAATTTCGGGCCGAAAAGATTGGGTTTGGAGATACACAATAATATCTCCATACCATGGATCAAGCGTACTGATAAGAAACAAAGATTCGTCCACAATGGACTCTTCTGCCACTGTTTCAATATCAGTAGAGGGGAAATCACACATCGGTTCCGCAAAAACCAAAGACTTCTTTGCCTTGGATTTCTCAAATTCCAAGTCAAATTCTTGCAGGATAACTATCCATTTAGAATACTTGCCCCCTAGCAATTGTTTGGTCAAAATATACATCATAGGGTTGCAATCAGAAATTACTGTGGTTTTACGTAACAAGATGTAATGTCTAAAACGTTGGACAGCTTGAACAGCTGCCAAGGCCAATTTCTCCACATGTGTGTATTTGATTTCAGTCGGATTCAAATTTAGACTAAGATAATAAATCACATGTTCGTTGTGAGATTCATCTTCCTGAACTAGTACCATCCCAATGGTGGAATGAGAAGCAGCGAGATACAAAATGTAATCTTGGTTGTAGTTGGGAGGATGCAATAACGGTGCATGGGTCAATGCGTGTTTAAGTGCATCAAAAGATCGATCAGCGATCTCGTCCCAAAAGAACGGAATGTCCTGTTTCAACAACCGGGTAAAACCCTTTGCAAGCTCGGCATAGTTCGGAATAAATCTACGTAAAAAGTTTGCTTTCCCCTGCAAACTTTGGAGTTGGCGCAATGTCGAAGGAGGAGGAAATTTAACAATAGCTTCGACCTTCGAAGGATCAACACGAATGCCTGATTTTGAGACAACAAATCCCAGTAATCGACCCGATTCTACGCAGAAAACACATTTATGCGGATTCAACCTTATCCGATAATGCCGACATCTCATAAAAATTGCTCGTAAATGAGTGGGATGATCGACCCTACGTAATGAATGAGCAGGTAAATCATCGAGATATGGCTGAACAATGTGCTTAATATCATGAAATGCATAAGACATTGCCAGTTGAAAAGTTGCTCTAGCGTTCTTTAGTCCAAAAGGTAGTTTACAATAGGCAAATGTTCCCCACGGACAAATGAAAGTTGTTTTAGGTTGATCTGCAGGGAGTATGTTTATTTGATTGTAGCCGGAAAAACCATCCATAAAGGAGAATAGTTCACTACCAGCACAATCGTCGATTATCTGATCGATATAGGGAGTTGGATAATTGTCTTTTGGACATGCTCGATTAATATCCCTATAATCGATACATACTCTTATTGTTCCTTGTTTTTTAGTAACAGGAACAATATTCGATACCCAATCCGTTAAGGGAATTGGATAAATGAATCCTGCTCGAAGTAATTTTTCAACTTCAGTTTTTATAGCAGCAGCTTTTCTAGGATGAATTTGACGTAATCGTTGACGAACAGGTTTAGCATCCGGGTAAGTCTTAATCTCATGAACAACGATTGATGGATCAATTCCTGGCATTTCTTCATAAGACCAGGCAAACACGTCACGGAATTCTTGAAATAGGGCTTTATAAGTCTGAATTTCTTCATCTGTACAACAAACACCTATATGAATGTTTTCAATTATTCCTGGTTTTACTGAAATGTCAATTGGAACCGTTCTAGATATATTTTCCAAATTTAACTCAGACTCAGGATTTTTCAATGGATTCTGAGGTTCCTTGGCATATTCAGCAGTAAAAATTGAAGCGAAATCATTTTCAAAATGATCTAATTCAGGTAAGAATGAAGACCTATGATGGAGATCTTCCCATGGTAAATCATCAACAGACAAAAACTCACGAATTTTCTCATCTGTATGAACAATTTCAGGAAATGTCGTTGCATCTGAACTAGAAATAGAAAGCGATTCCTCTTGGATCCCATTCATTGGATCGGTTTCGGTTGAAGAGGGGTTGGAAAAAGACTGTACAGTCTGGTACGCAATTTCAAATGGACTCAAAGGCATCACGCCATCAAATGAATCTATCTCGGATTCTGAAGGAATAATCCAAGGATCATCAAACATAACTGTGTCTGATGAAATCATATGAATAGTTGCAATAGAAGACGATACGTTAGGAGGAGGAAAGAAAAAAGTTCCTAGTAAACCAGAATCCTTAACCAATCCTACTCCAACATCCTTATAAGGGATAGTCGTTTTACCAACATGCTGGATTGTTTCTGTAGAGGCTGGGTCTGACGAAAAATAAGTTAACTGATCTATTGTCACGATCCTTCCTTGATATGGAAATTTTATAAGTCGAAAGACCGAAGAGACAACAGCAGTCATAGCATAAGACCAACTACGACCCGGTAGAAGGTTGTAATCTAGAGGGGCATCAACCACTTCCACATCTAGATTAACAATTTTCCCTTCAACCCCTATGGGTAAATCCTGCAAAATACCATAAGGTTGAAAACCTCGACCATCAAAAGCTTTTAGAATCGTCGGAGATTGGTTAAGTGTAGGAGAACCAAGAGATTTCCAACACTGAAGCGACATAATACACGTTGAAGCTCCCTCATCAATCACAGTCCGAAAAATAGGTCTGTTTTTTACTAACACTAGAATCTGGAAAGCCATTTGGTGAGGAAGGCGCGGTGTACTAGTTTCTAAATCGAAGATTATAAGGTTAGAATCCTGAACATCAACAGCTCCTATGGCAGAAAATAACAATTTACGTTGTGCTGGACACGATTGCAGCACTTCCAAAGCCGACATTGCTGAAGGAGAAATAGCTAAATCTTCAACAATGTTGTAATTCTGAGCAGCTCTCGCATGTGGATTGAAAGCTGATTTACGAAGAACACCTTTAGCAGGCAGCTTGATTATCAAGTCTGAATTTTGTTTCTCGATCTGTAGCGGACCGGAAACGGGAGGAGTTGTATTTGATGAGTTGGCATTGGAAGACTCTCCTTCTTTGCCATCAACGGGATTCTTAGAACCGTAATCTTGCGATCGCGTCGCAACCCTTATATGAGACATCATCATAATAGGCTCTTCTAAAGTGGTCGAGGAAGAACCAATCATCTTACTATCTTGAACTGGAAAAGGATCCTTCAAGACAGCAGGTTGTTGCGATCCTTTAATGAGTTTCGTAACCTCCTCTCGATATGGGAATTCTTTCGTGAAGTGATCTTGTTCACAAATGAAGCAAGGATAGCGAGGTTTACGTTTCTCATCATTGGATTCTTCTCTATCTGTTTTTTCTTTCGAATTTTTCTTGTTTTTATTCCTCCCTTTCTTTTTACCACCGGATTTTGATTTTGCCGTAGATGTTTCAACGACATGAATATCGGCAGAAACTTCTTGAGAGGATTCTCCTTTCGGGGAATCAGGTAAAGTTATAATTGGAGAAGAATTATTTGAGGATTTCTTCTTACTTTTAGAACTAACTGTACCAATCATACCGTCAGCGGCATGAGACCCTGAAGGAGCAGCAGCTATTTGACCTTGTTTGGGTAAATCGGGAATTTTTTCATGTAAAGTACGTGACTGCATATAAACGAGGTCAAGGTACTAAGCCTGAGCAATTACTTGCTCTTCAGTAACAACACCAGCCTTAGCTACATCTTCAGTGATCTTGGGCAATAATTATTTTACAAACCATTCTGCCAAAATTTGATCCGGAATATAAACCTTCACCAAACGTCGTCTACGTCGCCACTCATGAATATGATCAGAAATATACGTGGACGTAGATTTTTTTAGTGATGTTAATAATTCTGTGCCATTGTCGTATCTGACAGGCAACTGGAAATGAGTTAAGAAAGACGTTGCTAACTGACTGAAATTATGAAACGAGCCTCGTGGCAACTCAATGTACCATTTGGCTGCAAGACCTATGAGTGTCCTTTGGAAAAGACGTAAGCGAATCGAATCATCAATAATCGAATTAGATGCACACCAAAGGTGATAAGTCATCACATGATTTGATGGATCCTCTCCTGACTTACCTTCAAATTTCGGTATGTCACTGGGCAACTTATGAGGCATTGACGGCCAGTTCTGATAATAGAAGATAGGATCATTTGTAAGGCGCGTCAAATCTGGTAAGTCCAAAGTTGCGATGAACGGTAACTGACGGTTAGGGTCACGAAAACCTTGAGAAGCCAAAGCAGATCTAGGAGGCGGATACCCAGGATAACTAGGAATCGGATTAGCATTGGGTATTGTATAACCTCCTGGATAACCAGGATGAATCGGACCATACTGAGGTTGTTGATAAGTATAACCAGGGTACGGTTGATAGCTTGGATTCTGTACATAGGGACCGAACTGCGGCTGTCCCTGGTACGGTTGATAAGTAAATTGAGGTTGACTTGTAACAACTGTACTTGTACCGGCTTGTCCTGCAGGCATCTGAACTGTAGTCTGAACTGAAGGTCCTGAATGAGGTACAGAGACTTGAGGGATTTGCATGGATACAGGGATAGCCAAACTCGGGGCTACAGACACTCCAGAAACAGGTGTGACAGGTTGAACAGACGTTGCAGCAGTTGCAGCAGTTTGGGGCGGAGTCTGAGGTGCACTAAGCCCAGCTTGCTGAACTGAACTAGGTGCAGGAGTTTGAATAGTTGGCTGAACAGGCTGTTGGGTTGAACCAGAAACCAATGGTTGACCAGGTTGATAAGGTAACTGCACATTAGGCTGCAAAGGCTGTTGATATTGGGACGGATCCCACACCATCATTCCAGGGTATTGTCCCGTAGAAGGTTGAACGTAAGGACCAAAACCTGGTTGAAAGTAGGGTTGATAATAAGGTAAAGTTTCGGCTCCTTGAATAGATGGTTGACCAGAAGGCTGTTGGTAACCTTGCATTGGGTACTACCCTTGAGGTTGATAACCTTGAGGCACGTATTGAAGTTGGGGTTGTTGAGGACCCTGAGGAGCATATTGAGTTTGGGGTTGACCTTGAGGAATGTACTGTCCTTGAGGTTGGTAACCCTGAGGTATGTACTGTCCTTGGGGTTGCCCCCCAAAATAATATTGATCCACGGTTTGTCCTGGGAAAAAGCTACCTTGAGGTTGAGCCCCGGGTGGTAACTGACTACCTTGGGGTTGCCCCCCAGGCGGTAATTGACTACCCTGAGGTTGCCCCCCAGGCGGTAACTGAGTTCCCTGAGGTTGACCCCCAGAAGGAAACTGACTGCCTTGAGCTTGAGGATTAGGAACGTTACCAGACATCATATAAACTTGCTCTGCGTTCGACGTTTCAATTTTAAGTCCACCAAGACCAGATGACAACACATTTTCGATAGGTTGAGGAGTTGCTCCTGAGAAAGTACCAGACAAAGACTGATATCCCGCAGGAACAGAAGGACCACCATGTAAAAAAGATTCAGGCGTTTGCGAAAACATGGACGACTCTCCAGCCATAATAGATGACAGATAGTAACCTCTGGGTGTAGGATGAAATGGAGCTCGAGGTGGATAAAAAGTAAGACCCGGATTCTCTAAAAAATCAGTTAAAGAAAGATACCAGGGATTAGTTCGAATAGGGCTGTAGAAAATGGATTCACGCTCCCTAATATTTAACGATTGAGGGGAGTTGGGAAGAGATATGTCTTCGTCTGGATTAGTAAGTTCTTCTATAGAAATTAGTCCAGAAGGAAGATTTTCAGTAATGATATTTCTAACCCTTGGTGAACCTGGATCGCTAGAAGTTGGTGAGATAAATCTTGAAGATGTTTCTAACACAGAAGATTCAGTTTCAGGCTCAGAGATTTCAGGTTCGTCAGATAATTCTCCAGTGGGAGAAATATTTTCAGTGACTTCAGAAACTGAAATCGGTTCTTGAATATATTCTGTTGTAGGAATTTGATGATCAGGATGTATCACAATAGCAGAGCTTTCAGCTTCTGTTGATCTAAGTCTACGGCTACTGTGTGGTACCAGAGCTCGAAGCCCTTCAAGATGACCTGGTGTAAATTCAGGGGGTTTCCCTTGTATTCTCCTGGATTGTCTCGACAATTCCGCCACGATGAAAAATTATCTAATCACACGCAAACAAAGAAAAATTTCAATGAAAACACCTAAAGTCTCTAAGAAACAAACAATTGAATCACTCGCTTAAAAAATCTAAGAGTTCAAACCACACACGAACAAGTAACTTTCCGTACTAAAATCACTAGTTGGTGATGAAATCCAACTTAGTAGAGTTTTAACACGAAAAGGGCGGTTGGAACAGTTACCCCGACAACCTGCTTAATGAAACAGACTGGCACAAGTTTCTTTACATAACCATCTCGAGTGAAGAGAACCCCCCAGAGAGTCCAAGTGAGTCTAGTCGACGTCTGTTCCAGGTACAGTGGGATCTTTCCTCCACCGTCACCTTAGGAAAGAATCCTAAAGATTATGGTCTCTAAGGTTACCAACTGAAACACATATACCTGGGGGAACAGTCTACAATCCGACACACACGCAAGGGCAGAGTAACAAAGCTCAATCCCCTTGAAGGCTCCTTGAACAGAATCCAAGGTTTACCGACAAGTGACCCCTGGCTCCTCGACAATGGTCTATCCGAGGTTTACAGTTTTTAATACGTGTATATCTTCTATCGTTCCCAATGAGGAAGGATTGATTACCCCACTGGTTCAGATATGATCTCGTGCTTAACTCCTTTAAGAGGAGCTTCCCAGAGCATATATGCAACAACTGGAATTCTTCCTACCGCAAGATAAATCTACTTGTTTTTTTTATCTATCTTGGAGAGTTAATTACTCCCTACTCCAAGATACTAGCCTAAGCTATGTTGGTGATGAGAGCCCTAGAAATAAAAATATTACTAGATGAATTTTATTTAAGCGTTACTTTTAAGAGCTGTTTCTTAAGTCAATGGGCGCGGAAATGAAACTTTGTATGATGTGAAGACTTGACTTCCAAAAACACTAAAATGCACCTATGATGATATTCAATTCTTTTTTCTTTCAATGAATTTTCTATCTAAAGAAGAGTTAGAGAATGCAACTTTCAAATTCCTTCTTCAAACATGAAAACTAATTGAAAGAAACATTTTGTCTTTTCAATAAACTAGCAAAGCTCACAAGAAAAACTCTTTTCTCTTTTCTTTTGCAAACAAGAAGCTACAAAACAATTCTCTTTCGAAAGAAATCTACAAAAATTAAAACTATTCAAAACTATGAAAACTAATCTTGAAAACTAAACTAAATTGAGTAAAAGCTTTTTAGAGTTTTTTTTTTTATGAATGTTTCTCTTAGTTGTTCAGCAAACTAAGAATCTATCAAACAGATCAAAAAACACTCAAAATCTGTTTTTTCAAAACATTCAAAGAAAAAATGAAATTCAAAACTTTAAAGCAAGTTCTTTTCGAAGATTTGCAAGAAATCAAAAAGGCTTAATTTCTCAATCTAGGACGTTTTCACAATGAGGTCGGATTCAAGAGACAAAAAGAGATCTTATGTGATCTGAGATACTGCAAATTGTCAAAAGTTTGAATCACTAAAAAGACCAAACAGGAAAAATAATCCAATCGGCAAAATCTCCTAGAAAATCATTCAAAACACTAACACTGTTGGAGTTCATACACAATGAATTCTTGATAGACACAATAACCAGTCCGGGCAGAAACCAAAGATCTAAAAATTAACCAGAAACAGAAACCTAGAAAATTTCTAAAATTTTTACAGGGTCCGCATGTAAGCAGTGTTGACAGGTGCGGTCCCGCACTGTATTCTATAAAGAACGTGTGAAACTGCCCGCACTGTCACAGTTATGCAGAGTGCGGTCCTAGCAAAAATTATAGAAAATTCAAACACTTCTAAACTTTCAAAAACAGAAAAAATTTAAAACACCCAGACAGATGTGAATCAATCAAAAACCAGAAAAAACGTTTTCTCAAGTCAAAAATCAAAGATAACCAAGAACAAACAAGTTCTTCCCCAGTGGAGTCGCCATTTTGTTGTGTAGATTAATCCGTCTTGCGGACAAGACCGATCTCTCTAGTACAAAAGGTAACTAGCAACAAACAGCCAATTATACTAATCTCTCTCTAAGCATATGCAATTTATAAAAACACTATACGGGTGCAAGGCCTACCTTATATCCAACGCTTTGCTTGCTTGCTTGATTTTGTTGAAGTCCTTCCCGTGCACTGAAAGAACGTCCTTCGTATATCTGCAATCACAAACAAGGAAAAAGATTAAGCAGCACCTGTATAGATATTATCATAAATCATACTTATCATAATGATCAAGGAATTTATGAAATAAACCACAAATTGACAGTTTAATGAGAGAAATGAGTATATTTGTATTAACTTTAAAGATAGAAAACCTTTACAACCTGTGCCTTGATGTTGTGCAGGTCCTCCCGGGGTCCGAAGCAGGAATATCCTCTACTTTGACAAGCATTGCACTCTTTGAACTAAGACAAATGGAGATGAGTGATTTAACCTCACAGAAAGTCTTAGTTAACTAAGTCTAAATCTCAACAGCATTTAACTTCAAATCTCATAAGCTTGAACTCCATTTGAGGCTACCCAAGGCCTCTTTTTATAGTGAAAGAGAGGAGGTTTCTAGTTCCAAATATGAAGGGATAGAATCCTCCTTCAAAGGGATAAGCTCCTTACATCAAGGGGTTAGCTCCATTAAGAGAGGGATGCATGAACCAGCTTCAAAGCGTATCCATTCTGAAAATTCCCGTCTAGAATCTTCTAGAATTCACCTGGAATTCACTTTTTAATCTTCATTTTCTCGCCTTTTTATGTTTTACAGAGGTCCGCACCCATTACACAAAGAACGTGCGGTATGGTTCCGCATGCAGGCTGAGATTTAGGTGCGGGACCGCAGGGAATGCATAGAGAAAGTGCGATACCAATTCTTAGGGGATTTTAGGGATTTTTCTCTGATTTTGAAGCTTGATATGAGGAGCTGGTATATTGGACTTGCAAAAGGAGGAAGTATGAGTAATAATGAGCTCATACAGTCAGCAGAATGTCAAGGTGACAGTTTTCAGTGTAACATGCATGTGTGGCCACCATCTTCTATCATGTATGGAAGATTCCTCTCTAAGTGAGATCATCTTCTAAGTATCCATAGCCAAGGAATGATCTCCTTGCCCCATGATGGTGTTACCCTCCAAACTTGTAGCATTTCTTCTCAATGTAGTATGAGGTGAGAGAGTGGATAATGGTGATAGTGGAAGAATATCTCCCTCCTCCTTGAGCTTACCCATGCCTCCCAGTGCTATATTTTGGTCTTCTAATGCTCCCATCCTTTCTGGATCTGTGAAAGGAGCATCAAGATGTGAGACATATTTAACCAAATATGAATCAAGTGGTCTCCCAAGGGGTTTACCACAATACAATGATGTCTCATGGATCATCATATCCCTGCTTCCACTGCACAAATGATAGATGGGATCATCATATCCCTGCTTCCACTATGAAAATTTATCTTTGTTTCTTGTGTGGATTTTTCATGATAACTAGGTATCACTCTTAAAGATGCAAGAGTGCTTCTAATGGGAGCAATTTCTCCATCCTCACCTCCATGTGGTGATGGATTATCCCCTGCTATGTCAGCATTGTGACCCCTCCTTTGTTCTTCTTATTTTTCCTCCTCATCATCTGAGAAGACCTCTATGTAATGTGCTTTTCTAGCTGCACATCTATGTCCAGGTGCTCATGATTCTTGGCAAGTGAAGAAAATATTCCTTCTTCTTAGATCTCTCCAGACATCATCATCAAGAGGTTTTTTATTTTGACTCTCCTTAGAAGGAGCAGCCTTTTCTTCTTTTCCCTTTGATGGAAAAGAGGGCTTATGATGAAATGTTTCCTTTGCTTTTGGAAAGCCATCTTGAAGGTCTCTAGCCCTTTCAATAGCATAATGTAGGGTAGTGGGATTGGTAGACTTAACCAACCCATGAAGAGGTTCATCTAACCCATCCATGAACATGTACACCCTTCTTGCTACAGACAAATCAGGGACCATGACAGAAAGTCTTAAAAATTTAGAGATGTAAGTTTTTGCATTACCTGATTGTTTCAACTTTGCAAGGCTCATGAATGATGCTTCAGGATCTCTTCTATCAAATATTTTCACCAGCCTTCTAATGAACCCTGAATAAGCAGTCACATTGGCATGACTCAATGTAGACAAGCCATGGAACCACCAATCATGTGCTTCACCTTCAAGGTGCAGCGCTGCAATCTTAATGGCCTCCATCTCTGGAACCTTGTTCAACTGAAAGTAGATGTCAAGTTTTTCTACCCAATATTTGGCAATACACTTGGATGACCCATCAAAATTGGGTAAAAAGAATCTACCCACAGTGTGGTTTCGATCATGATTCTGAATGTATCCACCACCTCTATGATGATGCCTTGGTATTATATTGTCCTTTATTTGACAAAACTCTTGAAAACTCAAGTGATCTTTGAATATT
The DNA here is from genome assembly GCA_034641835.2 of Pinus albicaulis. Taxonomy (NCBI): domain Eukaryota; kingdom Viridiplantae; phylum Streptophyta; class Pinopsida; order Pinales; family Pinaceae; genus Pinus; species Pinus albicaulis. Next base: position 1,150,927,533 of record CM076574.1, read on the forward strand.
TTATTTTGAGACTCATATTTTTCAAAATATTCTTCAAGGGATTCATGCTCTTGAAACCCTTCATTTCCCACAGCCAAAAATGTAGGCATGGTATAGCTTTGGGAAACTTGTGGCTGATGCATTGGTTGATCATTCCAATGGTGAGACATGCAGAGCCTTCTCCATGATGAAATCCTTTAGGGGATTCCTTGAATCTGGCCATTCTCATCTCCCTGAACTCTCTAGCAATGTCTTGCATGGCTCGAAGAAGGATCTTAGGGAACTCCTTCTCTTCATCTTCACCTTTAGATAAAGGGGCTTTACCCATGTCTTCATTATCATTTGTATAATCAAACTTTCTGTGCCTTTTATTTTGATACCTCTTTTCTCTGTCAATAAAAGGTTCTCCTTCTTCAGAAGACATATTGGCTTTAGAATGCACAGGCTATGCCAAGATGATGCTCTAATACCACTATAATATTTCCAAATGGGAAAAGCAGGAATATACTACAGAATGTTGGAATAATAATGCAGATCATCATTTATAAAGCAAGAGACCAATATGGAGACCTTTCACATGTTATTACAGCAGAAAAATATATGTAAAAGATGGCCCATAAGATGAATAACAAGAAAATAAAGTCTCGAATGAAGAAAATCCCTCAATATGAGGTGCTGCAACCATATAGAAAAGCTGGAAAACCCTTACAGTGTTATTTTATTGGCTCTACAATAGACATAGATTATACATCAGATCTAGAGCTGATATGTGCTCCAAAATTTAGATCTATATCATATCCATGCACTATACAAGCTCCTTTATAGAACCCCCTTGGGGTTTTCAACAAAACACCAAGTACAAGATGTAGATCTGAGATCTAATATTGCAGATCTACTTAAAAATATAGATCTGGAAAGTGTGGCTGATCTGATATGATCAATAAAATATCCTTTTCCAATATATCCTCAAATTGAAGGGTAGATCCCCAACACTAGAAAATCAGCTCTCCAAATAGTGTGTTGAACCACCCTACAACTCCTCCTATAGAAATAACGGAGATCTGGAATTAAAATGTGATGTAGGGATCAAAATAAGGTTGGCCCAATGCCAAGATCTGAAAATGAGCTCAATGTCCTCCAATATTGTCCTCCCAATGAAGTAGAAACCTCCTCCACTGAAATGGCCTAGATCTGAAAGATCTAGTCGCGACTTGCTGCAGCTTGCAAAAACAACCAAACCCTCAACAGGATCTATGTTGTAGTTGAAATAAGAAGCTTGGCCTAAGCCAAATAGTGGAAAATGCAATACAAACTCTCCCAAGAGATACTTAATGGGAAGAGATGGGATTCCCAATCAGGAACACCCAATGCTAAACAGCAATCAATCTCAACTAAACAACAAGAGAAAGATATATGTCTAAATAGACCATATATTCAGAAAATATCATATACATAAACAACCTTATAATGTTTCCATCCTCTTCCTTTTATAAGTCAAGAGCTTGCAAACCTGAAACCACATCCAATGATAACACTCCTTTCACGCAAAGCTTCTCCATCTAAAACTGTGTTGTACCTCATTGATGGCCACTTCTCCATGACAACGTTGTAGATTTGGTCAAGGTTGAACCAATCAAAGTGATCCAGCCCCTTTCACACCAAGGGTGCTTCAATTAAGCTGCCAATATTTGTCTCTTTCACATTTGGCATTGATTTATTCATCATTAAGGAGAAATATGGACCTCCTTTGCCCTCTTATTCTTTAAAAAAAGAAATAAAACAAAATTGGATATTCCAATTAGCTCATGAATAATTGGGAATATTACATACACCAAGAACACAATATATAGAAATAAAGTTGAGCTCATTGAAATACAACATTGCAATTCATCACGTCTAGAAGAAGTCACAGATATGGAAAGAAGGCTTATTTTCGAAGGAGGATTCAATCTTGGATAAGGGATGAGTTTTTTGTGTGTTTTGCTCATTTAAGGAGAGTACTACGCAAAGTGATATCTATTTTTTGGATATAAGAGGTCGTTGGACGTGTATGTATACGTTCTTTTGAAGAGGTTTGATGCCCTAATTCGTTGAAGGAGAGTCAAAATTTTGTTTCAAGATAATGATTATGATTGAGTTCAAAAGCAGGAGGCCACAAGGTATAATAGAGGGTTAGAGCCAATTAAAAGAGGCCACAAAGGTTTTATTTAAGGTCGAGAGGCTTGAGGAATCTAGTGACACAAATCCAAATTTCTTTAGACCTGGGAAGAGGTTATAAATGAAGTAATATAGCCATGTTCAATAGCAGCTGGTTGTGGAGATTCATGCTTGAATAATTGTCCACTAAGTCATGTTAGGAAATATTTTGGAAGGTATGTTATACAGTGGTATAGGAGGAGCTAACCCATTGTGAGAGGCTTAGTATATTGAAGGTTGATTGTAAGTGTTTGGAAGATATCACTTCACTGTGAGAAGAAGAGTATGTTTGCGCTAAATTGTGCAAGGATTTTGGAGCAATAGAAGATCTTGTGAGCAACTAAGTGCAAAGGTATTGGAGTAGCACTATTCTTTGTGAGAAAAGTGGCAAAGAACCTACTAGGTGTTCAGTAATAAAGAGAGTTGAAAAGGTTGTTGTATAGTGAGTATCCTCAACAAGTGTGTTAATTTTTTCATTGTTATTGGGTAGATTGAGAGTCAAATTTTGTTGACCTCAAGCCCTAGTTTTCCTTATATTAGTGCTAATTGTAAGGACCATGATCCATAGTACAGGATACCTATGTATGTTGTATTAAAGTTGTAATATAAACAATTTATGGGTCTGTAAATATTTGTGTACTTTATTGGTTCATTGTTGTGCATTTCCCTTGTGAAATTTTTTTGAAGTTGTGGGTATTTCAGTGTGTTTGTGATCGTGTTTTAGACACAAACCTGATTTTGAATTACTAGTGGAAAAAATCAATAAGAAAGTGAGATAATCGAATATTTCCTTTAATTACATTAACCTATCCTACCAATATCTCAGATTTAGTACCTATAGAGAACACATGGCATTCAACCATTGTACAATGCTTCTTGAATCTCCATAGACTTATAAATTAAAGATCATTTTTTTATAGTGAAAACAAGAAGAGTCTAAACATGCTATGAGCTCAGCTTTAGTATTTATTCCTTATTCCAGGTTAACCCAAATCTTATAAGACTTATTTACGAGGATTTTAATGACGGTACCCCCATCACACACACCTCCTTGGGAGGCTTCATCAAAGAATACTCTCGGACAATTCTAATAATTAATGTAAAATCTAAACAATCCGGAAGTGTTGGGAAGTCTAGACCTGGGAAACTTTTTAGAAACACAATTCTGGGAATTTCCCCCTCTATATTAATAGATATATTTTTAAAAATATATGTGTTTCTCATTCTCCATAAACTCCATGCTATAAATATGGGAATATACTTATCACTTCCCATGTTTGTGTCCAAGAACCCAAGACAATTTTCAAAAGAATTAAAAGAAGATAAAACATGTAAGTCCAGAATCTATAGAGTCTCATGCAAATCTTCCCTTGAAACAGAGCAACGAACAAAGAGATAGCCAATTTATTCTGATTCCAACTAACAAATACAACATACGTTAAGACGCGATAAACCTATTTTCATAATATTATCCCATGTGAGGATTATATTCTCCAACAAGAGCTAACCAAAACACCTATTTTTTTTGTAGGAGTTTCCAATTCCATAATTTTCTGTGCCACCAAACGCTATACTCCGAATAGGTAAAGACTAAAGAGGCATAAGCTTCTCTAGCTATAACTTGTTTGTTGGTAGTATTCTAGCTCGAAACAAGGGAATTTTCCCCCTCACTTGGTAAAATACCATTTAAATTAAGGCCTCCGATAAAATTTTCCCATTCCAACACAATATTTCCAAAGAGGCCAAGATCACCAATGTTTCAACCAATAACCAACTAAATGAATATTGTGCACATGATTTTTAATGTGACTCAACTTGAAAATTCCTTTTGAGTTGAGAAAATTGATAAACTATGTTGAAAGAAGGCAATAATCAGAACCTCCAATGAAATGATATTGTCCAAGAATAATATGATTCCCATTACCAGCCTTCGAGGAAATCTAAGACAAGAGACCAAAGAAGGAGTCAATGAGACCTTTCCAAATTATTGATACTTTATGAGAATTATTTGGATTTAATTGTCTAAGCTAGTCAGTGACAGAAATTTTCTTCAAATACTTAGCCTTAATAATTTTGTGCTAAAGTGTTACATGTCCTTTTGTCACTATGACAATAGACCATTAAAATGGATCTTTCGCTATCCATCAATGTGTTCCAAAGAAATCCCTTGCAATTCAACATCTTAAACACCTTGAAGAAAATAATAATTTTGGGTAATAAGGTCAAAAACCTACTTTCTGGTTACTTATGTGCTTTCCTAGCCAATTCTTACGCATTCACAGTTCTTACCATTGATGTCTGCGTAGAATTGTGCTTTGTCTGCCAATATAGACTACGCACATGAATCAACAAAAAAGTAAAAATAAAAAGTGAATTCTAGAAGCTTTGTTGGGTGAATATATCCCAACTGAAATCTTTGAGGTCATGCTTATTTGAGCCTAACCCCTCTGATCATGGAGCTAATTCTCATTCTTCAGTGAACCCTAATCCCACCTTCAATGGATCTCATCCTTGAGAAAAATTCCTCCTCTTGGCCTATAAATCAAATATAGGTTAAAGGGTTTAGGGATATCAATGAAGGTAAACTTATGTTGTTCAAATTAGGTTGTAAAGATTATCATCCAAGGAAAGGATTGTAGACTTGTGGGAGGAGCTTAATTTCATCAAGGCAAAGGTTGTGAAACTCTTATATATTTTTGAATGAATACATATGAGCCATTTTTCCCACTACATTGTTTTATGGAATTGGTGAATAGTTTATGTTATTTCTATTTGTCCATTGAAAGGATGTTAGTTACAAATTTCCTTGATAATTAGTTTGAGTTATTGAATCATTTATGTTGCATATGCCTTTTATCCTTTGATTTCTATCTTTTCAGGCTTGTTTCAAGCATTGAAGAGTTGCATCAAACCATAGCAATGATCTTCATCAAGCAAGTCATAAAAAGGTATGGATTTAATTTCCCTCATTTCTAGTGTATGATTCAAGAAAAGATAAACGTAGGGAAATATTAGCTTAATTGTCTACTTATTACTAGGTTTTCTTGGAAATATAGGGAGATTTATTTTGTCTGCATTAGCAATTAGTCTGATATAACAAATTGGCAACTCCACTGGGAAACATCATATTCTCTTCCTTCTCCTTGTTTTTTATTTTCAATCCTTTTTTTATAGCCTTATCTCAGTTTTGACAAGATAGTGACATTTTATATTTAGTGATTTGCTTTCCTAAAATTTTATTTTTTTCTTAAACTTTGTCTATCCGCATGGTTTTTTTTCAACAACAGAGCACATATCTCCATTTTTTTCTTTAGAAAAATTGCGTGTGTGCACTGAAATTAACTGATTACCTGCACACATCCTGAGAATTTTTGAAAAAATAGGTTTTCCTTTGATCAAAGTCTGAAATTTTGTTTTTGAAATCTTTATTATACTTTTTTTTACCTTTCATTAGTCTCTAGGAGTTTGCTTGAGTGTCATGAAGAGGTCTTCTTGAGAATTACTCATTTTCAAAAATTTGGGGAGGGTTTCATCTGGTTGCTCATTAGGGGAACTTTGAGGTCTAAAATGGGTCTCCTAAGGAAATTATAAAATAATAGTGGAAATAATAAAATAATATTAGATTACATCATTAAATTTTATAGGGAAAAAATAAAAAACTATTTTTTCAACTCGCATTTTCAACTTATCTCCATATGGGTTTACTCAAATTTCAAGTGATAACACTCGTTGGATGCAAAATTTGATTCCTCATCCAAGTAGTACCCATGTTGCATAATTTTGATGGACCTTGCTACATGAAAAATGTTATTGCAATCACATTTTTGTATGTATTTCTCATTTTTTATGTAGAAATGTCCATCGAAAGTATGAAACATGGGTACTCCTTGGATGAAGAATTAAATTTTGCATTCAACGAGTACTCCTACTCGAAATTTGAGTAAAACCTTAGGGAGATCAGTTGAAAAATTAGTTTTATTATTTTGTTACTTTTTAATATTTTTTCTTTTTTACCCAAAAAATTGTGAATCATCCCCCATGGTTGACATCATCATCTTGAATCCTATTGGCTCTTATAAAGTTTATTTTGGTTGTACATTTTTCTTAGGAGGCCCATTAAATAAATAAATAAATAGTAGTTGTTGGCTTTCTGTCTCCTTGTCTTTTTTCTTTCAAGCATACCAGGTTCAGTAGTTATCTCACTTATTTGTGAAAAATATTTTGGTTTAATTGAAAGTAGGGTTTCTCAAGGATAATTATTTTTGTGATATTTGCTTCCTTTGCTTAATTCAAAATGAAAATAATTTATTTTCCAGTACTGAAGTTTTTCATAGTTACACTAAAGACATTATTTATTTTGTATCATTCATTAGAACAAATTCATTTTGAAGTTTTAATTGGTTTCTCCATGCATTTTGAAAATTTTGAGTGATTTCCCGGATGTGGGTGTTCAGTGTTAACAGGGGGAGGCCTAGCGCATGGTACATGCCACTGCCATTTGGTTGTGCATGGCTCCAGGGTTGGGCATTACAAGCCTCCGTGTTTCCTCCGGTGACATTCATTCTCCACTTGCTCTGGTTTAATGCTCTCACACTCCACCTGCACTCTGTTATAATTCTCGTCCTTCCCACAGTCAATTCATGGCACCCTGACATCCTCCCACTCCCTCTGGTAGATGCATATATGTGCAAGTTTTTGGGCTTACCTCGCAGAACCTCCATCCGTCTTCCTCGCCTTATTTGCAACTGGATGTATCCTACCTTCTTTACGTTTGCCGCCCCATCTATTAGTCATCAGTATTTTTCAATTTTTGTAGATGGCTATAGGATGGTTCTAGATTTCTTAAAACAACATTCCTTGAATATTGTGAGTTTCAGAAATCTCACTGCCTTCATTATCCTTATAGAAACTTTTTCACTATTCTATCAGTTTTCCATTTCATGGTCACCCTGTCACTCCTACAAACTCTTTATGGGCTGATACCTCTAATTTTCAGTCTCCTTCCCTGCCTATAGCCTCCTTGCCTTATTTTTCCCTTGTCCATAACTCCATTTTCCCTCTAGGGTTTCCTATAGCCAACTCATTCCCGTGTTCCCCAGATCCCTCAAGCATTGATGGTCTCAAAAATGCCTTTGTAGGCTCTTTAGATAAATCAAGTACATTGGATTTTGGATCTTCAAATACAACACTTTGACCATACTCTGTTTTCACTTGAACGTCTCCAAGCCAAGTTTTGGTCAAAATCAGGTTAAAGGACCTTCCCACTAGGTCATTAGGGTTTCACATGTTTTAAGGTCATCATTGGTGTTTCAAACACTATTTTCCTTTGTTGGAATCTGGCTCAGATATAATATAATGTCAAAACATGGTTATTCAAGAAGGACCTAAAGGATTTCCAAAGAATACTATCCCTTCAGTTCAGAGTCTGCACATAAGGAAAATGGACAAAATTTGGCACCTCTGCAGGAGTGTTGAAGGATTTGTCAGCAGAAGGTGTTGACGAGGTAGAGTTTCTACTCCTGAATGAAGACAACTTGCAGCAAGGAAGAGAGGAAACACTTGTTATTGTAGATAATTAGGTTTTTTGAGCTTGATGGTCCAATTGAGTGCCAAAACAGTGATCAAATGCAGAAATGGCATGGAGAAGGTACACAGGACCAAACATGAATAAAGTCTAGCATAAAAGATTGATGAGGTACGAAAAAAGGTGAGGTGAACTGGACAGAAATGAATGAACTTGAAAGGGCTATAGAGAACTTAGAATACAACACTGATGATTGTTTCAAAGCACTCCAGATACCTAGGGTTTTGGGAAAATGGCCAGACAAGGTGAAATGATGAGTTGAACTCCATGGTGCAAACAAAAGAGGTTTTTGAAGATGTTGCTACTATGTAAACATCCTAAGGTTGTCAAAAGTGAATTCATCATGCCTCAAGGAGCAAAAGGAAGATTCACCTCAATGTTTTCAATCACCTGCAAACAAAAGTGTTAAATGACATCAGTGAAAAAGAAAAAGACTTGTAAACTTTAGAAAGTGGGTTTCAAAGATTAAATAAAAATTTCATGAGCCTATAAAATCCCAAATAAAACTTCAAAAAAATCATTAGAGCATTCAGAGGAGAAGAATTTGTGATTTTTCCAAGAGAATTTGGGCAAATTTTTCTGGCGCTGCGCGCCTAGGATTGGGCGTTGCGCTCTTGTCAGTTTTTTCCCGTGCAAATTCTAAAGGCACTGCGTGCATAGAAGTGAGTGTTGCACACTGGGGAAGGTGTTGTGCCCTTACTTGACATGACCCTGCAAAGTTCCCTTTGGTGTTGCGCACTCAGGACCAGTGTTGTGCGCTCAGTCTTAGCGTTGCACCCTTAGCCTTGGCGTTGCGCACTTGGCCAGGAGGGTTTTCTAATAAATTCAACCATTAAAAATTCTTCAAAGCCCTTTCAGGTTTCCTCCAAGGTCCTCCAAGGCACTGATAAATGGTAAGTGGATTCCCTAACCACATTTTCAAGCTATTTTATGATTTGTAATTGAAAGAAGTTGAAACCCTAAGAAGAAACCCTAGGTGTTTAAACTTGGAATCATTGTTTACCATTACTTCATCTGCCTATAAATAAAATCAGTCATAGATAGAGGTATTACACTGTTTGTAGTTTGCTAATTCACCTAAGTTGTCCCTACACCCATCCCATTCATAACACTCAGTCCCTTCACTTACAAAAATATTGACATTCCATTTCCCTCCATCTCAATTTGACATCAGCCCAAGAGTGTTTCAAAACAGATTTTTTAACATGTCAGCAGAGGGAGAGGACAGTGACAGTGGTGGAGAGGCTCAAATTCCAAGGAGGCATGAGCACAAATGAGGAAAGATTAATGGATTTTAACCCCTAAACACAATGGAGCTAATGGAATCTCCCCTTACTGTTTCTTGTTTCAAGCATGTAGGATGCTTTGAATTTTGTGAAAAGGTGCAGCAGGTGCAAAACCACCCTAAGCTGTCTAGACTATTTATCATTAACTTGCATGACAAACAAGTTAACCTTGAATGGGTCACCTTTGAACTATCTACAGACGTTTTTTCCAATGCCACTAGGATACCAAGCGTGGGTGAGAAATGGTTCAAGCAGGAAAACCTAGACATGAGCTACTATGAACCCTACCTAAAGCCTAGGTATAAGGAGCACAGCAAATCCATCTTTCCTTTATCTCACCTGCTTGATAGATATGCACACATGATGAGGATCATAAAGAAATATTTCATATGTGAGGGAAGATTCTCCCGCCTTTAATCCTAGCACATCAGGTTGCTTATGCACTTTACTAGAGTAAGGATGTTGCACATACCCTATTACCTCTACGGAATCATTGACAAAATTTCCTACATAGTGCAAAAGAGAGACTATCCTCAGCAGATGCAAAGTTTCTTTCATCACTCACTTATCAAAATGGTTGTTATGCACCAATTACAACAGAAAGGTATTCCATGGGAGACCTTCATTGCCAATGAGGTTTTCACCACTCCACAAGGCCATCAGCAGCAAGATGTCCCTTCATCTTCTCATCCTCCCATTCCTCCTTCACAATCACACCCCACTACTCATGCATCACCATCCACTCACATTCCCTCACCTCATGATGACTTTTCCACCTCACCATTTACTCACATTCCTTCACATCACGATGATCCTCCTTCATCACCTTTTCACAATATCTCACCATCATCTCATGGTACTAATGCATCAAACATTGAAGAAGGCAGTGAGGCAGATGACAATGAGGTAGAGAGCAATAAGGAAGAAAGAAGTGAATAAAAGAGTGAAGATGGCAGTGAGACAGATGGCACTGAGATGAGTAACATTGATCCTTTTCCTTTTACCTACTAGAGGGGAAATAGGCATTTTTTTGTTTCCCTTAAGAGGCAAGGGGCCATGCCTTCTACATCAACCAAATAGCTTGACAAAGCTAAGGAAAAGGTCATTGATGAAGAAGAGGAAGACAAGCATGAGACTGAACAAGAGTTTCAGTTAATTCACCTTGACAGTGATGATGAGAATGAAGAAAGGATCACAAACATTCTTCTTAAAAGAAAATATGCTCAGATTAAATATCTGCAAGCCAATCTAGGTAGGGCTAAGAATGTGATCCACTTCCTTGATGTTGAAAACAAGCAGCTGGAGGCAGAGGAGGCTATCTGTGAGATCAGAGCTGTCAGAGCTCGGAAAGAGGCTATAAGGGCAATGGATAAGCTAGATGATACCTTGGGAACTCTTGATGACACTGAAGAAGACGAAGAACAGCTTCCTAGGAGAAGGCCAAGGAAAATTGGATTGAAGAAAGCCTTAGCCAAAGAAAGAGACCAAGAGATGGCATTGGCAGAGCAGCTCATCTAAGTGAGATGCTTGCCATTGAAATAGAATATGATAGGGAATCTTGGCTAGAGAGGTAAAATGTGCACTTAGAGGATTAGTTGGAGAAGACCAAGAGAGACCTTGACATGCAAAAGAAGATGGAAAGGCATTATGCCTTAAGAAACAAGATTGCAAGGGCTAAGCTCAAAAGAGACCTTGAAAAGATTCAAGCCCTAAAAGAGGAAAAGTAGAAAGAAATGCTTGACATTATTTTCGATGCATCCTTATGAGCATCCCAAACATGATAAGCAAGATAAATCCCAATTTTGTCCTCTTTTTGAGTTTTTGAAATTTTGACTGTTTTGCTTGCAGAAAGAAATGCCAAGCGTCCAGTGCCACTGGTGCTGCGCTCTTTTTTGGGCACCAAATGGAGGAAAAATTTACATTTTCATGATCCTTAGGCCAAGGAAATCACCCTCACAAAGTTTCCAGTCATTTGGAGCAGAATTGGTCCCTCAAAAGGGCCAAAAACAAGCAAAAAATCACCTTTCTGCCCTTTTTTCAGCATTGGCGTTGCGCCCTTAGCAGTCTTGGAAAAAGTGGTTTTTGACTAGGTAAATAGACTCTAATCTAGAAACCAAAGGAAATTTTTGAAACTATAAAGGACAGGCTTTCCAATGAGCTATCATGGAGCTCATTTGGACATCGGGAAGGCCTCCAATTCTCAGCTGCAACTCAAGCTACTTTTCCAGTTTTGGCGCTACACCCTTGTACCTTAGCGTTGTGCCCTTGCCTGAAAGTCAACAAAATACACAAGGAGTTAATGAAAAATATATTTTGATGGCTTAATAGAAAAATATATCTAAAATTAGTTGGGAATTTATGTTAGGAGTTATTTTTGCATTTATTAATTTAGGATATTTGTGCCTTTGGCCTTGCATGGTCTCATAGGAAAAAATGACATTTATGTGTAATTAATGACATTTTGAAACCCTAGATAGGTTTTTGATCCTCCTTTGAAAGTTAAATACTGCATGGAGGCCTCATTGTTCATGTTGGTTGTTTGTGGAGTTGAATATTACATAAGCTTTGAGTTGTGAAGAAATTGGTCTTGGAGTGTTGTGATTGCTTTGGATTGAGCATCAATGGAGTAAGAATATTCATGGGATTCATGAGCCTGGTTAATGGCGATGTTGTCCTAATTTATTATTTGTTTCCTTCATTTTTCATTTTGTTTCATCCTGTCTCTGATAGAATAATAGAAATTTTATAGGATATGCTATCTTGGCACCCTATTTTTGTCTGCATCATTTATATTTATGTTTTCCTCTGCTAAGTTTGATTAAAGAATTCTTAAATTCTCTTTAGTTTCATTGAATTTTTGTCTCAAATGTTCTCTTTTTCTGAAAGTAATGATTAGAGAATTATTAATTGCGCTATGTGATTACTGGATTGTTGTCTTGAAGTTTATTTACTAGGGTTTGGTCAAAGAGGTATATAGTGTGCCCTGCACTTTGGTTCTTTTGCAAGCATAGTAATATTAAAGGCTTTTCTTATTCTAGTATGTTGGAGGATTCTTTATTTCCCTTTAAACCTACTAAATTCATAACTTACTATCAGCATACACTCATTTTATCTAAAATATCCATTTGGCTTTGTTAAACTTGCCCTATGAAGCACCCTTGATTCATTGTTGTCCTTTTCAAGCCTTTCACAGAACCCATAGCCCAATGGTTTAAACCTCTCTTACTCTATATTTTCTACTTGACAACCTTCCCAACCAAACAAAACAAACAAACAAACCCTATCATTATAACTAGCCTAAAATCAAACCCTAAAATCAATCAAGTTTACATCTTTAATACAAATATAGAGAGAGCCCTCTCTAAATCCAGGAAGGCTAGGTCCTAGGGCTCCAAATTTGGTTTGATGTTACCCTTGTTCAATTTGGTCTTGCCAATCTGACAAATTACAGGGACCTAACACCATCTCACTTCTTGCCTCCACTGCATCGCCTTCTCGTGTCTCCTCGCCTTTCAATCTTCCCTCTCGGCTCTCCTACAACGCCATGCCTCGACGCCACAGGATGCGCTGTCGCCGAGGCCGAGGGAGAGGCCAAGCCTCCCGTACACCCATCTTTGTTTTCTCTAACTGTCACTTGCCCCCCTGAGAGGACCAAATTTCAGAACTCACACTTAACTTGGACACTTGTGAGGAATGGGACCAGCAATGTGTCTATGCTTATATCTTCTTCCACCTCCCAGATTTCCACTTCTGTGCAATGGAGTATGGATCTTGGAATCACTTGTTGAAGTCCATGATTTCTCAGTCCACTCAGCAGCTATCTATAAAATCAGCAGCACTTCTGGAAAAAATTCAATTGCACTTCTTAGGCAGGCACTATGGGGAGAGTTCAGAAGCAGAGGGCACGAAATATTTTGTAGGGGCGCGATCAGCCTCAACACTAGAGCCGTCAGTGCAGCAAAAAAATAAGGTTGAGGATTCCTCTAAGGAATATGGTTGCTACATTTTCAAAGAGCCTCCCCTAGATATCTGAAACATGATCAGTGGCGGACATTTTTTCATCTCAAGGTCTCCTACTTCGGTTAGCTTTTACACTACTACTTTTATGTATTCCTTGTTTATGCTCAGTTTCCTCTCTTTTTGGACAATTATGGCTCATGCCAGTTTCCCCTCTGTGGGAAGCACTTCCTGGACTGGTTTCCCCACCCGGGGCAGTTCATATTTTGAGTTTTTAAACTTTGTCTTGGTTGGAATTGGCTAGCACAAGCAATTCCAGCAAGCTGGTGTCGAATTTAATCCTTCTATATTATATCAATAGAATTAATCTTACTTGGAAAAAAAAATTGATTGATTGCCTGTAAAAGGAAAGTTTCATGGTTGTTTGACTTGTTGAGCGAACAGAAATCTTAGTTTAATTTATGCATTTGGATTATCTCAAAGTGAAAATTGGAATTTTATGGAGAAGATCATTGTGGAAATTTGAGTTTTTGCACTTTATTTGAAAAATTAAAAAAAAAGACTCTTACTTTCCTGTAATTAGGAATTCAATGAATGAAAATATTACAATTTCATATTTGATTGTATTAGATTTTTTGGGTCATGTCATATTATCATCAGTTTCACATCAATTTACCTACTAAGTAAAGAACAACTTAATAGCACAACGTTAATAAAATCAATTATAATTTTTACAGTTTTTAGGGCTCTTTCCAACTACTTTAGATCAGGTTGTGGGCATTTGGAATAGGGAAGTGAGTTAACTTTCCAAAGTTGCAAACAAAGATTAGAACCTTGTGGTATGGAGTAAACCCATTTATTATAGTTTTTCTCTAGGAAGCTCCTCTAACAAGGGAGTCAAGCACGTAATCATATCAAAACTAGTGGAGTGATCGACCCCACTTCATTGGTTACGGTAGAGTGATTTTCACGCATTACAAATGGTGCCAAAATGTACTTGGGAATCACTTGGAAGTAAACCTTATATTAACCATGTTGAGTAACTTTCAAGAGGATTGAAATTTTTTACTCTTCCCTTGTGTGTGCTTCCGACCTATGATTTTTCCCCTAGGTTCAATTGTTATAATTGGTGAACTTAGGGACCATAATCCTAGGGATATTACCCAACCTGACAGTAGAGGGGAAGTCTCTACTGTACCTAGAATAGACATTGACTAGACTCACTTAGACCTTTTTGGAGGGTAATCTTCACTCAATATTACATAAATGGAGTTACTTGCACTAGATCGTGTTCATTTATAAGGTTGTCAGTGTAAATGGTTCCACCCTCTCTATCTATGTATACTTTTCACCTTGATTTCTGCGACATTGGATTTCATCACCAACTAGTGATTTCGCTGTGAAAAGGTTGTTTGCGTGGTTTGACTCTTAGATTTTCCAACATGTGTTATTTGTTTGTTTTTACTTTTTAGAGGCCTTAGGTGTGATTTGTGATATTATTTGGATTCTTAATTAAAATTCATCGTGACTGAAAGACTGAGACATTCAGATAGAATGCAGGGTAAACCCCCTGAATATACACCGAGTCAATTGGAAAAAAATTAAAGATGAAAATTCAAAATCAACAGGATCTGGGATCTCAAATCAACCTGAAACATATAGCATTGTAGAATCTAAGACAAAAAAAAATTGAAGTGAATCAACCTCAAAGACTAGGACCAGACTTACTTCAATATGGACCAGTAGTTACTGAACTCATTCAACCAGAATCTGATACTGGGGAAGTTTCAGATACACAAATAATTGAACCAGAATTTTTTGAACCTGAGTCTCCTTCAGCTGCTATAACCCATACTCCTACTCCACCTTCACTGTGAATGAACCTTATTATTATAGATATTCTACCTCCTAGTATCATTGGTATCAAAGGTATGACTAAGGAGGAAGAAGAAGAATCTCCAAGTACTCTAATTTTTGCCGATGAACAAGAAGTTTTTCCATAACTTCATTTTTCTCCTTTTCGATCGAATCCTTGGTATTTCATACCTTTGAAATTTTTAGGTCAAGGTATTCCACATTACCCAACTCCTTACTACTCTATACCCAGATTAAATATTTTGGGAATTCTTTTTGGAAGTATGCCTACTGATACCTCTATGTTTTCAAGCTCTCCATAATAATTTTTATATGGTGGTATGTCATTCCCTCCTGGATATCAGTCACTTTCTGAGACTTTTTCAGGGACTTCTCCTTCATCTCAAACTTCTACTTTGTCATCTAGTGTATTTATTTCTGATATCCAAGGTTTGACATCAAACCAGTATATTAATATGGTTTTAGGTAATGTAGGTAATCCTCAAGTTAACCCAAAAAGTGGTTATTATGTGCCTGGGGGGCAAACGCCTTATCCTCCACTAGAGGGACAACCTATTGCCATATCATACCCTACACTTGGAGGCCAACCTTTTGTTGGAAATTATCTAAACTATGGACAGATACCTCAAGTTTTTTTAGGTCAACCCGTTGTGTCTCAACCCTTATTTAGTGCTCCTTATCTAGGGATGAATCCCATTTGTAACCCTTCATTTGTTCAACAACCCATGAAAGTTGCTCCACAAGTGCCAATTTATCAACTTGTTCAACCTATTGGTAAACCTATTTAGCAAATACCCATTCAAGGTATTCCAATACAAGCCTAGCAGCTTATCTGGGGGATTCCCCAAGCATATATCCAAGTGAATCTACAAACACTTGTTCAGCAACCAAATAAACAACTTATTTAGAGTAGTCCACAAACTCCTGTCGAGTCTACTATATGAACGTTTGTTCAACAATCAGTTTCGAGTTTACCTCAAACCCTCATCCCGGGAGTATCACAAACTACTGTTCCAATTACCCCTCAAATATTGATGCAGAAAACTACTCAGAATATCCCTCGAGCATCTGCTTATCAAGCTTGTCCTACGATCTAGTCTATACCTCAAATTATCATGAGACAACCTAGTACGGGAGCCATGCAGACATCGTATCAAGGACAAGCTTCTCAAGGCCACCCTTTTTAGATTCAATTATTTCAAAGTAGACCTTTACAAGGCCAACATTTTCAAAGTGGATTCTTTCAAGGACAACCTTTTCAAATTCAACCCTTTCAGGGGAAATATTAGCTGGGGAAAATGGGACAAAATCCACCTTTCCAGATTCAACCATACCCTGGTCATACTTATCAAATTTTGTCTCAACCACAGTTTGGTATGGCTCACCTTGGTTACCCTGGAGGAATTCAAATACCAACTACATAAGCTATTCTAGGATATCTTAGATATCCTCCTCCACGTACTGGACTTAACCCTCAGGGCTATCAATATTCGCAACAATATCCCAATTGATAGTTACCATTTATTGCAACTTTAGTTTTACTGGATTTGTCTTCACTAATGAATGATCTTATTTATTATTACCCATTTTGGCCAGAAATTCCTACTAATTTTCCCATTGACATTTCAAAGTTTGAAGACAAATGAGGAAAGGACCCATAAAACCATGTTATGAAATATCATCTTTGGTGTGCATCAAATTCATTGATCGATGATTCCATTATATTAAATATTTTTCAACAAACTTTAACTGATTCAACAACAAAATTGTATATCGAGTTACCATGAGCCTATTTTCATAACTTCAACGTCTTAGCAACTACAACAATTTTGAAGATCTAGCAATGTCTCCTTTAGCAATGTCAGCTCTTGTAGTGCTGTAGACTTGCCCGGCCAAAAGGAAATTACTACTTTTAGAAATTGGAGCAATTAATCTCTATGATTATAAGCTTATTGTCTTTGATCTTGAGAGTTATGTACCTAAACTCCCACATCAACTGGGATTTTAGATGCCAACTTTCGTCAAAACTAAACAAGTTTTTCACATGGTAATTAACGAAGGAGATTCTACATGTATCATTTCTATTGCTTGTTGGAAATATTTTGGTTCTCCAACCATTAATTAATCTTCCACGACTTTGAAATCCTTTGATGGAAGAGGTTTTTTTCCATATGGAATTTTAAACGATCTACCCATATTATTAAAAGGTAAGACATTTGTAATTGAAGTTGAAGTTGTTGATGCTCAGCTTGATTATAACCTTTTACTGGGACGAAGTTGGACCTATGCTATGTCGGCAGTGGTATCATCATTTTTTTGTATGATAATGTTTCCCCAGAAAGGAAAAATCATGAAAGTAGATCAATTTTCTGACCACACTTCGAACCCTAATTCTATAGGTAGTGTACCTTTTATTTGAAAAATGATTACTCTGTATGAAGATGTTGGGGTCGGTTTGCTTAAAGATTTGTCATTCATGGGAACTTTTGCACTCTCTTCACCAAATTTTTCTCATAATATTTCCTAGGTTAATATGATCACATCAAGCACAATGGAATCTTCTGATCCCTGGATTGTGCCTTTATAGTCTGAATTGACCTCTTATCGTAGTGATATGTGTTTGATCCCATTTAAATCATCTTATCAAGCAATTCAAACGTTTTCCAATCCACCATCCTCCGAAATTGATCGAGTGAATGGAATCATTGATGATTATTCTCAATTGTCATGGTTAGTACCAATATTTTTTCCTGATCCCCTCGATAACAAGTTTCCAACTGATGAAAGTATCATGGAAATAATAATTTTGGACGAAATGACATGGGACGATTATCATCATCGTTCAAATTTTCTACCTAACCTTGATAAAATCAAGAATGATTTTTCATCTATGTTTTCATATGAGATTGTGAAAAGTCCTTAATTTCCTATGTCAATCTTTCATTCTGAATCTGAAAAATGATTTAGGAAACATATCTACAACTATACCAATCAACATCTCAGTCAAACCTAGAATTATCGAGAACATTCACATAGGTGCTTCATTCTCTCTTTAATAAATTCATACATATAAATCCATATTTCAGGAATTATGAGACATTTATGCCTGGTCCTATGAGGAAATTTAAGGGATTGACCCTTACATTGTAATTCATGAAATAAATACTTACCTGGATGCCAAACCTGTTAGACATAGATTATGTCTAGTGCATCCACGTAAATTTTATTCTATAAAAGTCGAGGTTGAAAAACTACTTAAAACAAGTTTCATTTATCTTGTTCCCTTGACTGATTGGGTGTCCAACATTGTTCCAATTAACAAAAAGAAAGGGACCATTAGAGTACGCATATATTATAGGGATATAAACAAATCTTGTCCTAACGAAAACTATCCTACCCCTTATATCGATCAAACCACTGATGTTTGTGACAGAAATGATATTTTCTCTTTTATGGATGGATTTTCCGGATACAATCAAATAAACATACTCACTGTTGATCAACATAAGATTTCATTCGTTTATCAATCGAGAACCTTTTCTTATTGGAAACTCCCATTTGGATTAAATAATGTTTTCGAACCCTTTCAACAAGAAATGTCTTACGCTTTTCACGATATCAAGCATATTGTACAACCCTATTTGGATGACTTACCAACTCACTCACTGAGACGGCAAGACCATCCGATGCATTTGAGAGAAGTTTTCATCAGATGTAGGCATTACAATATTTTCCTGAATCCTCGCAAATGTGTTTTTTGTGTACAATCTAGTCAATTGTCTGGATTTTTCGTGTCAAAGGAGGGCATTCGTGTTGATCGGCTCAAGGTAGAGGCTATTCTCAATTTTCCCCCTCCTTCCAATCTTCACCAAATCCAAAGTTTTCAAGGGAAATCAAAATTTTTACGTATATTCATAGCTAACTACACCGATCTAACTAAAGAGTTTACTCGACTGTTGAAAAAGGGCATCCAATTTTTCTGGGACGAGCTTGCTCAAAAATATTTTGATGCACTCAAAAATGAGTTAACCCATACATTGTCGTTGCATCCGCCTGATAATCATCATGACTACTTTTTGTATTTAACTTCATCCGATGCCACCATTGGCATGGTTCTAGTTCAGGAAGACAAATACAATGATGAACATTTGATTTATTATCTGAGTATGAATCTCATGAAAAATGAGATCAAATATGCGCATGTGGAGATATTAGCATTGGCAGTCATTCAAGTTTTCCAACATTTTCGTCATTATATACTCTGACGAAAAATAATAGTGATCTCTGATTGCAACTCTATGATATACAATCTTAGCATAAATTTGTTAGGGGGGCGAATATTCTAAATGGATAGTTATCTTGCAAGAATTTTCTTTAGAATTTGAAAAATATGATTCTAAGAAATCATTGGTGTTTGTCGAGTTTATATGTGATTTTCCCTATACTAAGACAGAAAATGTGGTAGAGTATTATATTTTAGAAGAATCCCTCTTTCTTATCAGTACTTTAGATCCCTAGTATGGAGATATTATAGTGTGTTTGCAAACTCGGAATTTTTTTCCAAAATTGTCTCGAACTCATAGTCGTCGTATTCGGTACCAATCCCAACAATACACTATTGTTGGCGATACACTTTATTTTCGTGGTGTTGATTTCATATTTTGATGTTGTTTGACTCATAAGGAAGTCAAGAAGGCATTAAATGAATACCATTCTGGGGCTTGTGATGGTCATATATTAGGGTTTTCCACTGCCCAAAAAATATTGTGCACTATCTATTTTTCCCTTAATGTTCAAAGATGTATAACCACAGTTCAGAAGTATCATAATTACAAAGTTTAACATCACAAGATGTGTGCACCTCCAACTCCTCTTCACCCAATCATTATTGTCGGCCATTTTTCCAAATGGGGAATCAATTTTATTACATGTAACCCTCACTCGGTTGGGGGGCATGGGAATATCATCCTAGAGGTATATTCTTTTAAAAAATGGGTCAAGGCGATGCCTACATATAAGGATGATGGTGAAATTGCAGTTATTTTCATATTTAACCATGTGATTGTCATGTGTAGCATTCCACAAGCTATTGGCATAGGCCATGGTAGCCATTTTCAAAACTTTGTGATGACTAAACTTATTGCACATCTAGTTTTGCGCCATGATAGTTCTACCCCATATTATCCCCAAGAGAATGGCCAAGTAGAAGTTTTTAACAAGGTTTTGACCACTATGATCAAACAGATCATTGGCATTCATAAACAAAATTTTCATACTATGTTTTTTCTATATTTTTGGTCATATCGTACCTCAACAAAAACATCAATTGGATTTACTCCCTTCCAACTTGTTTATGGTTTGGAGGCAGTTTTACCGATTTAATGTGAAATTCTGTCTCGTTGAAAATGGCCATTGATTTTTTACCAACTACCTCTGCAGAGAACGAGAATTTTTCGTACTTAGCATGACTAGATGAGACTCATCGTGATGTTGCACTGGCTAGTAAGGCTCATAAGAGACGGGTTAAGGCTCATTTTGACCAAAACTTGAATCCTCATTCATATTCAAAAGGTGACCTAGTCTTGGTCTATGATCAAGCACATGATAAACTAGGTGCTGGTAAATTCAAGCCCATGTGGAATGGTCCTTACATTGTAAAATGTGTACTAGCTAAAGGGGCCTATGAACTAATCAATTATGATAGTGTTTCTTTGGGAGAGCCCAAGAATGGTCTTTTCCTAAAGAAATATTATGCGTGATTCATTTCATGAAGACTTTTTACATTACTTGTATCATATTTTTATGAGTGTGTGCAATAAGTTTAAAAAAAAATTACGATTTCTTACTACTTCTCCTGCTTATCTTGTGTTACACTTGATTTCCAGATGCTAGCGGCTCGCTTAGACTTACATTGGCTTTGTGGATGACGCTAGTCGTAGTACTCAAAATCTGTCTTTTTCAGCTTCAGTTATTTTCTCTCCCACTGATGAGTTAGTCATTATTCATGGGATATGCCTTGGCCAAACGACGAATAACATAGTAGAGTATAGTGCAATGAGTTAACTATTATCTGAGGCCATTTAATTTGGCATTCATCGTTTGATCATTAGATTACATTCATAGCTCATAGTATTACATTTAAATTGTATCTATGTAGTAAGAAGTTCCACAATGCTAAGAATGTTGTTACAGGTCTGTCTCTTGGAAAGATAGTTTGACTACATCGAATATCAACATATTCCGAGAAATTTAAACACATTAACCAATGCATGGGAAAATCATGTGGTAAATATACATTTCAAACATCTATAAAAAAAAACAACATTCATCCACATATTGAACAATATAAACTGATATAATAAGTAGTAATCTCCATTAGGTAAAATTTCTGTAAAAAGTGTGTTACAAAAATGTCATCCAAATAGATGAGGCCTCGTGGCCTTTATTGTCCGAACATGTTGATACCAAAAAAATCAAAATCTAGCCCTAAAGACTATCAACTAAGCATGATGGTGATCATGATAGCAGACTATACCGTGTGTTATCCATCGTAGCATGTGGTTGATCAGTCTTGGAACTATTACTACGTGCCTCTAGTGCCGAATAGGAAAATCGTCAATCCCATTCTCTGGGATGTCTAGAGCCAACCTCTCTATGTTTTTCTCTAGATTAGTTAATTCCTTTGATGCATAAGGGCTAGGCACCACAATAGTCGTTGGTTAATATCCCTGCATGTCAAAACGTCTTAGTCCTGCTGGTCTAACCAGGCCCACATCTGCATGACCATTTTGGATAATTAACTTTGGATATATATATATATATATATATATATATATATATATATATATAAACAAGAAAAATGAGAAATTTTTACCTAGGTCACCCCACTGCATCCCTGCTAGGAGTGGGGTATATGGGTCACCTCTATAATCAATGCCCACATATGGAAAGTCTTCGATCATGATGATCTAACTTTCCAACTACCCAAAGAACTTAGGAGTTTATTTCACTACCAGGACATCACCTCCATGGTGTGCCATCAACGAAACCCACAAAAGTATATGAGGATCCCTAGGTCCTCCTACATGTGCTAGAACATGTTGTGGGGAAAGGATGGGGATCCTCTCTAGAGGAAAATGAAATTGGAATGGAACCATACCCAAAGTTCTTAAGTTTGTTTGTTTTCGCTCTAGTCATATTCCCTTTCATATTGGCAACTACCCCTTCGCACCAATTGAATATAGTGGGTTGTGAACACTTCAGGACGATCTGCATCTAAGGTTTAGTAGCCAAGTGAAGCATTGCACTTCCACACAATTTGGAAAATTTAAAGAAAATGGTTCTCAAGGGAATATGCTCACTGGTTTTTATGTCAATTATTCCATCCTTGATTCGAGCCCCTTCAACACAATGTTGTCTCAAATAAGTGATAGTGGTTTCCCCACCTAGTCTGTGTCTATATAAAGATATATCCATCCCTCTGTGGTAGAGCCCAGTCAAAAAGTAGATTTCAATAGCATCTATAGTGAGGCATTGAATTCCTATCACAAAACATTGATATTTGAAATCCCATTCCCTCACCATATAATTATTAAGATCTAGTTGAGATTCCACCCCTGGGATTATCCAAAATTTGTATAGGCCACAATCTCTTAGGGACTGCAATGTCGTTGGATCATTAAGAGCTTCAGCATCTTGTTTTTCATGCTCTCTCTCCCTCCACTCCATTAAAGCAGGTCAAAAAATCCTGAAAACAATAATTGGGGAGGATTAGAAAACAAAGTGGGATATTTTGAAAAAAATTGGGGCGTATTTCTTATGTTTTCAAAAACCATCAGTGTTTGCGCGACTACTTTTGGAAGCGGCTACTTTTGGAAAAAAAGAGTGCATTTGTGCAATTTCTCATGCGAAAAATCATGCAAATCACATATTTCTGTGTGTCAAAAATATTTGGGGTGCATGGTCCTAATGAAGGGTAACCGTGCACACCTGAGGGCGCATTTTAAAATTGAAAACATCCCCAAAAAATAAAAATAAACAGCTAAATTCAAAATAATGTTGGTCAAAGTTTTCATTGATGTTAATATAGAATTGTTGGAGATGGAAAATATTCTTGTGATACATGAATAACACTTGTTTCCCCAACCTCATGCAAACCCTAGGAGAAAAACTAAGCATGAGATGATGACAATTCCCTATTCTGATGATGAATGAAGGAACCTTTCCCATGAAACCCTCCTAGGCACTTTTCTTAGCTACATGAAATCTTATATGTTTTACCCTAGAATGATGAAAGCGTAAGTGTATAAAGCCTTAAAATTCCTGGCAGGAATTAATGAAGCCCTGGATTCCCATGATGCCTTTGAAGATTCCCTAATCCTAATAAATGAAGAACACATGTGAATAAACCCTCTTCTTGCATGTCATAAACTTGAAGAATAAAATCCTAAAGACCTAGCCCTAAATGCTTGATTCCTGATTCCCTAAGGAATATTAATGCTTATAAATTTCTTAATCCTAAAGTAAGCCCTAACATTTTCCAAAATACAGTTTCCTAAAGGTTGTAATAATAAAATAATGATGGCAGATCACTAATTTAATTTAATTGATATAAAAATTCCATCATTGAATTATTAAATTGACACCAACTTGTAGACGACAATTTTATCTTTCTAACACGATATCACTCGCCCTCTAACTCCTTATAGATTGAGAGAAAATTAATTTACAATTTAGAATAATTCATTTTTCATCCTAGCCGACCTAAGCCTACCATTATAATTCGGTCACACGACCAAGAGACGTGTCCCTCCATCCAAGGTAAAAAATTGTGTAAATAAAGGTTCTAACTCCTCATTTTAACCATAAATTTCAGTGAAGATTTCGGAGATAAGACATAGAAGAGGAAAAAATAATTCAGGAAGCCGAGGAGGACTTTGATATTTTTGTTTGGGAAATAAGAAAACTCATATTACAAGGTAGTGAATGTTGGGGAGGCACATTTAACCTTGAGGGATAGGATAACCACCTGTGGAGAGGCTCATTTGCACCTATGAAAAGACTCAGAATTGTATGAAGGCACAGATGTGTTTAAGGCTAATTAAAGCTTGGACTGTGGACAAGCCTCCTATTTGGAAATTCAGACATGCTTTATACTCAGAAATTTCAGGACTATCTTGGTTTTATGAAAAAACAATTTTTTGGATCTTTGAAAACAGAAGTTCAAGCCTGAAATTTTTTGCCTTAACTGAGACCCTCCCATGGCTTCTTCTAAGGCTCGATCTAAGGCAAAAATATCTTTGTCTCTTGCTCCCCTAAAGCTTGAACCTCTATGGATTAGGACAGACCTCAGTCCCAAGAAAGCTTAATCCTATAACTTTGTAGTTTCAGCCTTGTTGTAGGAAATTGCAGCGACTAATTTGCAAACCACAAAAGAATAGACCTTGAGCTCTGAAACTCAGCCTTTTTTAGCTGCATATCTCACTCCTATCACATATTTCAATTGTAGACTTTGGATTAATTTTTGAATGCCTTACATACATTGTAAGCATCCTAGGACACAGACAAATCAGATCTATTGCAAGAAGCTCAGACTTGAAGTATTGTGAAGACATGATTGCAAACATCAGCCATTAAGAAGATTTGTTGAAAGACTTCCTAAGAAGCTTTTTGGAGAATATTTTAAGGATTAGTGTTGAATCTTGGGGAAAAATTATGAGAGCATCATTTGAAGTATGAAGTTGTGAAGTGTGCTTAAAGATCCTTAAAGGGGATTCTTCTTAAGCTTGAAGAGCACCATTGTGAAGCAATTTTTGAACTCTTAAATAAGTGTTGAAGATATATTTAAAGACCATATATCAGGTGATTTTTTAGTTGATGACAAAACTCTCTTCAAGAAATTATTGATCTATTGGAGAATTGTTGAATACTTAGCACTCTTGAATATCTAAAGCAGCTTTATTGAAGTAGGCATCCTGAAGATTGTATTGAGAATATATTGAAACAACTACTAAGTGTCCTTTGAAGGCAGTCCGAGAGGGCTAGTGTAGACATCCCCACAGCAGCGTACTTGAAAATTGTATTGAAGCATACACAATTGGAGATATTCTTGGAGCATTGTTAGGAACTTATTGAAGAATTATTTAAGACTAGTAAAAGTAGATCTTGGAGGCAATCTCGGAGACATGATGCTTTGTTGAAGCCCTTATGGATTAATATTGTAAATTTTGTTTGGGTAAAATGAAGAGTTATGGAGACACCTTCATGAGAAGACAAAGTTTTTATTTATGAGCTAAGTACCTTGAAGATTGTTTGAGTGCAATGTTGAAAGTGAAGATATTGTCAGGGCTCGTTGCAAAATATATTGGGAGTTGTGAAGAATCGTTGAATCTATCTTGAAGAATTGAAGCAAAGGGTTGGAGCCTTATAGGATAGTATTTCTCAAGAAGACCATGTTGGAGCCTGTACTAGTGAGAGGGTTGGAGCCCTAGAGTTTGTAGCCTCATAAAGACAAGGTTGGTGCCTTGGGAAGATAGGGTTGTAGCCCTAGAGGTTGGAGTCTCGTGAAGTCCAAGTCAGTGCTTGGAAAAGTATAGGTTGGATCCTAGTGGATTGGAGATCAGTGTATTCATATAGGGTTTGAGCCCTACACTATATTGTAATTGATTTATTGTAAATAAGAGGATTCAAGTCCTCGTTATTCTTTATTAGTAAAACTATTTATTCTTATTGTTCATTTTGTGTTCTAAATATAAGGGATCAAACTGGTAAAAAAAACAATCGAAAATTAATATTGATTCACCCCCCATCTCATTATTTCAAACAAATAAATCCAATGAAAATGAATATAATGAAGAGTTCTCTTACATGGAGAAGACGATTCGTGATTACGTCCACCAGTTTGTTCAGAATCAAGCTCTGAAGTTTGTGGTAGAAAACCCTATTTTTTCCTCTCAATTTGTTAAAAGCTCAGATGGTAAAAATGATTTTACTTTTTGAATTTTTATAGGAATTTTAGGATATTAAATAATATTTTTGTCTTTGACCTTTAAAAATTCAAAAAAAATTATGTTTTTGCTCCAATTTTTTAGCAGTTACGATAATTTTTTGATTTTAATGTGCAGAACACAAGTTATAAAATGAAAATGGATTGTTTTGATGTTGAAAAAAAAACTTATCACTTTTTCGGGCTCTTGAAGATTACAAAAAAATGAAACCATAGAGTTCTCTTTTAAGCCCCTTTCAGACTCTCTAAACATGAAAAGATCATCGAGCACTTGACTATTCGAACTCGAAAAAGTAAATGAACAGTCATATATTCAATATAACTTTACCGCTTTTTCAGACTAAACTAGAATATTTACGAAAAAGGTATACGTTGACTAATCATGGTCATAGAGTTCTCTCCTGCATTATTTTACCCTGTTGATTTTTAAACATGTGTGCTTATCAATTGAAGAAGAATTATCTGGATTATCCACTGTGTTACAAGAAATTTGTCGACATTTCGTATCCCAACGGGGATCCATATTCAGGGCTATTTTGAATTAATGCTTGAAAGAGGGATCAAATAAGTGATAAATAGTAATAGAAAAATTATCAAAAGAGCCGACCAAAAGCTAGAATTTTAATTATTTTTATTTTTATTGATAAATTACTTAAGGAAATAAATTATTAATAATAATAATGTTTTAATTGATGATGATGATGGTTAACATCCACTGAGACCAATATTTAGTCTATCGGACCCAAAGAAAAGAGTTATTTAATTTGATTTAAGATTTTATTCCTGTGCTCAAAAAGCTTGGAGAGAAGCCTCCCGAGATTACTATAATTTTGACATCTTAAAAGGCTAGGAAGGTCAGTATTGCAACAAAGATTATGAAATTGAGCTCTAATGTGGTTGTATTGTGATTTTCATCCTCGATGTTCATATTCTCACAGAGCTGGCAAATCCTTTCCATCCATGGTGTTTTAGGAACTGTCCAACGGCCTGTTTCACTATGGATCTCATGAGAGTTCGTTCTAATCTCAGCTATATTAATTTTCTTCTTTGAGCTAGTTAAAACAGAGAGATACTTTTGATCTTCTAAGGTGGGGTTGACGACCTCCTTATAATACATTAATTTTCTTTTAGCTGCTAGATCTTTCTCACACCACATTTTTTCTTTGAACTTAGAAGTAACAATTTTTTTAATGTTATTGATGTTTTTTAGTGCAACATTCTCGTCGATCTCCCAATGGTTTAACCAAGCCCTGGTGTCTTTATACCAACCTCATTTAAGCCTTAGGTGGTTTTGGCTGGAATTTAAAGCTAGCTTAGGAAGTCTATGGTCTCCTATGCTATTGAGCTTATTCTTGTACAACAGAAGCCTAGTCATAGCTAGGCTCTCGATAGGGGAAAGACCCACTTCTATAAGGAGAATAGGATAGGGTGTATTAAATTTAATTTTAAGGTTATACATTATAAAATGCTTCTAGATTTGCTCAATATTTCTCCAAGATTCTCTAGAGATGTTGCAACCCCAAACCTCACATCCATATAAGATAACAGGAGTGACTAAAGTTTCAAAGAGGAACTTCTTTCTATCCCACAATACGAGGTTTGTCATTTTAAAATTATTTTCAAGACCAAAATAAGCTTTCCACCCCCCATTAATCCTTTTTTGAATGCTATAGTTCCAGTTGAGCTTGTGATGAATATCAATTCCTAGGTACTTGTAAGAAGACACTTCCTCCAAGTTACTATTGTCATACATAAAATTAGCTTAAGTGTCCTTCTTGGATTTGATAATCATATATTTTGTTTTGTCAATGTTAACAGACATACCCATGGTAGAGAAAAAATACTTAAGAAGTCTAAGTTGCTTATCAATATCAGATGGGCACCTTGCGAGAAGAACAATATCCTCAGCATAGAGAAGAAGGATGATGAATATCCCAGCTAAGACCGTTCCAACACATCGTGCTTCCTCTAAACAACCTTCTAGCTTGTCGATGTAAATGCCAAATAGGGTAGGGGAGAGGGGGCAACCTTATTTAACTCCGATATTACACTTGATATCTTTCAACGCCCCTCATTTCTCTTTAACTTGGCAATTACATTCTCTTATAACCTTATAGCGGCTGCTCTTAGCTCGAAAGGAACATTTAGCTCTTCTAATCTATTCCATAGGTTATTTCTAGGAACTGTATCGAAAGCCTTTCTAAATTCCACAAAGCAACAGAAGAGATTGGATTTATCATTGCGTCATTCCTCCACAATGATCCTAAGCGTAACGAGGTGGTCCATTGTTGAGTGTTGCCTTATAAAACCCACTTGGCCTTTAGCCCGCTTACCTTCACTTTCAAGCCAAATGCTCAACTTCTTTTCCAAAATAATACCATATAACTCGGCTAAGAGAGGGCTGATCATAATTTTTTGATAATTAGAGGGGTTATTTGTATCCCCACTTTTAAAAATATGGATAATAAGGCTCTCAGTCCAAGGTTTAGGGAACCCTTTCTTTATTGCTTGGTTGAAAAGCTTGTGGATGTGGGGGATGAGGACAGGACCTCCAATTTTTAATATTTCTGCCTCGTAACCTTCAATGTCTTTATCTTTCCCATTTTCCAGGTGTTTAACCCCAAAATCAATGTCTTATAATGTGAAAACTTCTTTCGTTGTGAGCATGGTTTCAAAGTTATCCCTAGCATTTGGAGATTCATAAAGTCTTTTAAGATAGGAATTCCAGTCATGTAAAGAAATTTTATTATTATCTTTAGTTTTCCTAGTTAGAATCTACCTCCATAATTTCTTAAGAGCCACCTTAGAGAGGTGTAAGAGATTCTCTTGTCTTTTACGAATATATTGCCTTTTTTTTTCCTTTTAGTTAGGGCTTTGTATATTTTTCTCTTGTTAATTTTGAGAGATTCATCAACAGCTTCCTTAATTTCTCTCCTCGCACTTTTACAATATTTTTCAAACCATGGGTTGGTTTTTCTATTTCTTTTATTACTTGAGAATTCAATTGAGAACTTGTTAATAGAATATGACAGGGTTGTAGTAAAATTATGATAGAGGTCATCTATGTTGTCTATACTAGATAAAGGAAGAAAATTAGTTTTTAATTCATTTAGAAAAAGATCATTTTTATTTCTATCAAAGATTAAGTTATTTTGACTATAAGGATTATCTTATATGGGATCTCTATGCATGACAAAATTGAGAGTTATGAGTAAAGGCCTATGATCAGAGTCAGGCTCGTGGTCGTCTAAGATGTCAAAATTTATTATTTCGTTGTATAAAGGGAGATTGCAAATAACATAGTCTACCACACTCCTGCCAAGCCCATGGATGCAGGTCATCTTGCTAGAATTGGGACACTTCTTTAGAGAGTTGCAAATTATGAGATCTTGAGCACTACAGAGCTTGACTAGCTCCAACCCAAACAAATTATCCCCGAGGTCTTCAGAGCTCCTTTTGTACCGGCTAGCCAAAGTAAGGTCTTCGTCTAACCAAAGAGGATTGGGGTTGGAATGATTGCTTAGAAGAATAGCTTGGTTGCTTGAATTTTGAGCATTAAAGTCACCCATATAAAGGATATTACCTTCATTCCTTAGGCTAGAAATATCATTCTCTAAACCATTGTAAGGACTATTTTTATCTAGATTCTTTTTCTTATAGAAGTTATAATTAATGGGGTGGAAATAACAGATTGCTATGTAGGTCTTTTTATCATTAATGTCGGTAATCTCAATCCAACTATATTGGTTGTAAGGGTCGTTTTTATAAATACTAGCATGGGGGGAGTTGTTCTTCTTAATGTAGCAAGCTATGCCCCCAATGCCTCTACTGGAGGATCGTTTGTTACAGGTAGACCATAGTGCAAAGCCATCTATGTCAGGGACCTTAGATTCTTCGTGCTCCCAAGTTTCAACAAGCAATATAATATCAACATCATTTGAGATCCAACTTAGCTTAGGGCCTTTATTCCATGGAAAGCCCCAACAGTTCCAAGAAAGAATTGGAGCATGTTGAATTGCTATTTATTTCTATCTTTTTGGTTTCTATCTCGAATAACAGCTTTTCTATTTCTGATTATTTCCCATTTTCCTTCCTTCCTAGCTTATTTTACCTTTTGAACCTCCTTTCTTAATTCTTCTTGATCTTCTGGAATGGGATCTTCATTTATAAATATTCTCGTTCCTTTTAGACTTGAGTTTTTACTAAGTATGTCATACTTATGGTCAATAGAGCTCACCTTTATTCGGATAAGCCTTCCTTTATTCTCAGTTAATTTCCCTAACCTTGTTGCTTCTGTGAGACACATGGTTTAAATTTGTAATCTATTATCTAATTATATTTTGGCTATGGCTAAAGTATCCTCGTCTACCTCCTCTTTCAAACTAAAGATTAAAAGGTTTAAGGCCCTTTTATTACGCTCATGGTCTAATTCAATCAATTTTTTCATTTCATATTTAATTGGTTTGATATCTAATTTACCTGCCCCACTATTTAGGGTGGGATTGTTGTTAACTTTTTCTTCTAGTTTTTTAATCATGTCCTTCATTTTAAGACTCTCTATATTATCAGCATCTCCTTGCTGGGATTTTTGGTTCATATCTTGGTTTTGTTTTTCTATGACCTGCAACCTAGTTTCCATTGCCTCCATTTTATTCTCCAATAGTTCTATTTTATTTTATATTTGTTTTTGGATATTGTCTTCAAGAGATGTGAATTTTTTTTCCAGCATGGCTTCTAACTTGGTTTGTAGCTTGACTTCTCTTTCTTCTATACGTTTCTCTAAAGACTCCACATACTCATAAAGGCTCTGTAGAGTAACCGTGCTAGGTCTACCTTTGGTAATCTTTGGTAGTTGTGGTGAATTATTCATACTTGAGAATATATGAGAAGATATGTATTAGAAAAAGATAAGGAATGTGTGCACCTTAATATCAGCAAACCGGACTGCAGAACTCAAGTGCCTAGGTCCGAAAATTTATCGAGAAAAAATCACCGCAGACCCAAGTAGTAATGGGGAAAATTCACCACAAAATTTTCACCGCAGACCCAAGTAGTAATGGGGAAAATTCACCTTAATATTTTCACCGCAGACCCAAGTATGAATCCAAAAAATTCACAGCAGACCCAAGTATTAATGGAGAAACCCAAGTATTAATGGAGAAAATTCACCGCAAATTTTTCACTGCAGAATTTCACCGCAAACCCAAGTATTAATCCAGAAAATTCACCCCAAAATTTTCACTGCAGACCCAACTATTAAACCAAAAACCCAAGTATTAATGGAGAAAATTCATCGCAAAATTTTTACCACAGAATTTCACCACAGACGCAAGTATTAATCCAGAAAATTCACCACAAACCCAAGTATTAATCGAGAAACCCAAGTATTAATGGAGAAAATTCACCGCAAAATTATTACTAATAAATTTACTATTAATTAATATTAATATTTATAATTATTAACAATAATAATTCTTTTAAAAAACATATAATATTAATTAAAAATAACTATTTAGTTAATTATGTTAAATTTATTAATTAATATTTTTTAACAATAATAATTATTTAATTTCAAGTAAATTTTAAATCATTATTAATAATAATGCTAATAATAATTTTTATTATTATTAATTAATATTAATAATTCTAATTATTACCAATAATTAATAATATAATAATTAAAAATAATTTCTTTTAACATTGTATATAATCTGGATCATTCTTATTCAATTATTTTACCCTTTTTTCAGGCCTGAGACACTAAATTTACGAAAAATGACATTTTGGAATTTAATTATGTTTTTCTCCAGACTCCTTAAAACTAAAAAAAACATTGAGCTTTACTTTCTATGGGCTCGTTAAAACTTACGTTGAAAGAACCGAATGCGTTTTCTTTTTGTGCATTTTCAAACTCTTTAAACATGAAAACGACATCGAGTTATTTCTTCATTGGACTTGTAAAATATAAACAGTGTAGGACTCGTCAATCATGACGAGACTGAACCACTCCTTACTAGTATTTGTTAAAAATACTTCGAAGGACTCATCTAAAGGATGAGCTTACAAGACAAGAAACTGTTATCCTCCCCAAACTTGAACAAAAATAAATAGGTACTTTCCAGTAATGGTGGGGGTGAATTTGGAAAAAAAAATCATTTTTGTATCTCATTGATGATAGTATGTCACTCTTGAACATGACACTCTGTCACGTATGTGTCCGGGTTTGGAAATCCATTTGTCTCACAGTTAATCAAACCTCATTGCAATTCTTCAGCTAGTTTTGGGTATTATCGTTGAGAAAAATGCTACCAAGTCTAAGTTCCATGTTGCCAATATGTTCAAGATAAGTCCAACCTCAGTTCAAATTACCTTGCAATTTGTAGTATTCAATCGCGTTGGCCATTCCTGAGTCAAACTCTTCTTCAAAACTTGACATGAGTTTTGTGTCATAGGCCCTCATATGACGAATCGCTTCCTATCAACTTCAACTCATTATCTAGGATGTTGATCTAGAAATGATCAGGTGATCAATGTAAAAGCTAAAAAAATGAAAGTGCTTAGAATTGAATGGAAACTGAACATTAGCGAAGAGCTCGTCGCCAAGAATTTGATGCAATTTGTTTCTTCGAAAACGGACATCCAGATAGAGTTCGTTGTTCATTTTCCTAAACAGCTAAAAAAATTGCAGAATTGGTCATAATGGTGACATGGAAGCTATTCAATAGAATAGGAATATTCTGAGAATATTCTGTCATTTTCGCTCAATCACACTGTGACAAGTGTCACTGCAAGATTCGTCAGAGAGGTTTGAAGGTGAATATTTTTTAATTTTCTCCTAATGTTGAATTTGATTTTTTTTTTAAGGTTGGAATAGTCCAACCTGAGGCTAACATGTGGTGCAACCAGGGGCCGCCACGTGCCCCCTCTGGTGGACCAAGGTGGATGGTCAAATTCACATGTTATATGGTTTAATTTATTTTTGGCATTCATTTATTATGTATTACAAAGGTTGGGTTCAAACTATGCCAAAGGTCTGAATTAAAATATAATCCAAAGTCCGAATGATATCCAAAATTTGCATATACATAGTCTAAAATTTTTTATTATTAACCATTTCCAAAGGTCCAAAAGTCGGGCATATGGTATAAAGGTCAGGTATATGGTGTACATATCTATTGGAGCAAAATTTTTACACAAAGTCTAGGTGGAGGTTGAGACTCAACCACACGACCTCCCCCACACCACAAGAGCTCCGTGCCAATACACCACAGCGTTGGTTCTTAATAGTATATGCCCTCCACATATATTTGATATCAAATGGTTCATCTGACGGGCATTTGGAGGGGACCATCCCCCTCCCCATACGACCTATCCACCAGACCAAAGGTGGAGCTAATACAGTTAAGCGCGGGATTAGATTTAAAATCTTGAATTAATTAACACTTACCACGGTGTTAGCGTTAATCCTTCAATCAAATTCGGATTATGATAATTGAATTATTAGCGTGTTAATCTGTAGTTAAATTGCACTTAATTAATTAAACTCCGAGTTTAATTCAACAGTAAATTTGGCGGTCCTCCAAATTCGGCGCCAACCCCAAATTTAGCTGCACTAACTAGACCCATCTCCAAATGTAGTGGAGAATTCCTAGGCCAAATCGTTTTGGCTATATATTTTGCAAAATTCGACCAAAATTAGAGCAAGAAGAGTCATTTCTAAATTATTTGTACATTTTGGACACATTGAAGCGGGTTTGAGGAGCAATAGGTGAATGTAAACATCATTTTTTTCACATTTGAGCTAATACAGAGGCTCAAGCCATGGAAGCTGGACCAAGGAGATGTAGCCCACGAGGGGTGAACTCCTTCATAAAAACATTGTGTTAATGGATCAATTGTGATGGTTTTTTGTACTTTTTATTGTTGTTTTTCAACATTGTGTTTTAATTTTTTAATGCTCTTGAATCTAACTTAAAACTCATCTCATTTACCTGCTTGACACTCATAAGCACCAAGGAAACCTACGCACATAAAGTATAAGATTAGAAAATTATTTCCAAATATGAAGATGAAATTAGCACATCAAAACTAACATTCAAATTCAGATCAAGTCAATATCAGAGAAAAGGTTACAAAGGTTGTAATTTACTTGATTTTCTTGAGTTTTTTGCAAGTAGGGCTTTAATGGTTTCAAATTTGTGATGCTTACAAGGTTGAAGTTGTAGAGAGGTGAAGGGAAACTATTGGTTACAAGTCCTGAGATAAGGACCAGAAGAAGGAGAGCCACAAGGGCACCATCTCCAGCCAAAGTTTCACTAACAACTGCACTTAAATCACCTCAATTTTTATCTCTATAACCTATAAGATTGAAGAGGTACAAGTTGAACCAGAAGTTGAGCTTGAATCCATAGCCATCATGTCAGGTTTTGGAGAGACTGAAGGTCTTTCAGAAGAGGAATCATATAATAAGGCTTTCTATGAACTGACTGGAGGGGTTAGGATCCTCTTTGAAGAGAGGGACACTGGGATGGTTGGAGAGAATTATAAGTCTCCACATGGAGAAGGAACCTTAGAAGGAAAGAAGGATGAAGAGAAGGATTCAAAACACAGTGGAGGAAAGCCTCCTCCATCTGCACCATCTTCTTCATCATCCTCATCTTCTCCATCAACATCATCTTCCAATTCCATAAACAAAACTACCAATACTGATCAGGTGATCATGTCCTAAGTGAAAAAAATGCTCAAAATTGGAACTGCTCAGAATTGGGTGAAACTAGAATGATAGGATAGGCCTCGTCAATACGATCCTATAGCCGCAAATGGCACTCAAATCCGACACAGTATGTGAAATTTATTCAAGTTTGAAAATTCACAATTTCATGCAAAAGACCAGTTTGACCATGGTTGACTTTGATTTAAAAAAATATTAATAAAATAATATTCCACAAAATATTCCACAAAATATTCCATGGAATATTCCTTCAACAACAAGTCATGGCTCAACATTTGTCGTTCGCGCATTGGAGGATTCTTATAACTATTTGTTTTGGGCCAATCAACAATTGCCACGTGGCAAGCTCGGAGGCCGCCACGTGGCGACAGGACAGAAGAGTTACAATGGAAAAATTTATTGGCGTTGGCAAGATTCGACCCCGGGTTGGGTGGCCACCAGCCCATAGGCCCGACCAGCCCGCCCAAATGTTAGTTCTTATTATACAATGGACACGTCGCATATTTAAATTTCAACAAAGGTTTGAATGGAGGCAGAAACAGGGCCAACCCCCTCTACATAGAACCACAGCTCGGAACCATAGACTATAGTCCACCGGCGGATAACACAAAACCCCGACCGTTACGGTGATGCGAATTTGTTCACATGGTTCTCGGTGGTAGTTACGATAGCATTTTAATGCCACGGTTTTGCTAACCGTTGGCTCCAACGATTCCGCCGGCGGTGGTGTAGTTGGTCCATGTGACCACTACCACCTAACAATAAACTCCAAATCAAATGGTTCTGACAATTTATGCAGTGAGCACTAATCTAGGTGAATTTTTCCATAGTTAGCGGGCTTATCTTCAATTCTCCCAAGTTTAGTGGAGTTTATTTAGGCCAAATTGGACAAAACTTCAATTGATCATAACTTTCACATTACTAAACCTTTTGGAGAAAAAAAATAATTTGATTTCAGGTATTCTCAGCATTTTGGAGCCATTGGAATAGGTTGCAGAGCCATAAGAGGTGTCTTTCAGCCATTTTTACTTTAGATAATATTGGGGAGCCATCAGGGCCTTGAGGGAAACAGAGCTGCATTGGACTACATGTAATATCCCCAAAAGGGATTGATCAGCGAGACATGCCTGAAAAATGAATTTTTTAGGAATGTGTGCTTAAGCTATCATAAAAGGTGTTTAAAAACACTCAAAAACCAATTCCAAGTATTTCAGAAACCTTTACTCAGCTTTTGTTCTCAAAAAGGTGAGGAAAAGCAGCTTTTCATGCCCTAAAATGACTGTATTCCGAAATATGCATAAAAAAAAGGGTCATGGATCTGGGATATGTTATATTAGGTCAAGAGGGATTCACATGCCAAATTTCAACAAAAAAAAATGCATTTTTCTATGTTAAACAAATCCTCCATTCCCGACTAGGCTTAAAATTGTTGATTTCCCATGACTTGGAGTATGCAGAAATTTACTGAAGCATAGGGAGCGTATTTTCTGAAGGTTTTATACAATAAATGATGATAGAAGTCTGATATAGAGTTTACATGAGTCATATAGCAAACAAATGGAGATTTAAGCACTTATACACAAGGAGAAAGACACCTGGCAAAGGTTTTTGGAAAAATACATGAATAACAAAAAGTACTACAGAAAATAACACAGTTATTAAATATCTGTATTAAAAATGGCTATACATGACATGGAATATCATAATAATAAAAATAAATGGCCCTAGGCCTCTTATTAGAACTCCCGGAGGGAAATGATCACCTCCTCCTCAAAGATTTGCATTAAATCAAAGGGTGCAGTTGTGTTGCTGTTGCTGCTACATAAAGGACACAGTTTTCTAAAGGAGACTGCATTGTGGCTGAATATGGAAGAGTGGCCCAAAGCCAAATACTGAAATGAAGCTCAAATCCTTCTCTCTCGATCCCTTAAGCAAGCTGATCCAAAGAGAGGATGGAATTCTCGCACGGGAATTATTTGCACTAAGCAGTGCAGCAACTCTGGCTAAATACTAAAGTATGCAATTGGTCTCTAGACCAAGAAATATAAATACATGAATTATCTCCCTTTGATGCTATGCCTTCCTTTTATCTTTTGTGAGCCTCCTCACCCTGGACCCCACATAATGTTGAGGTGACTTCTTCATGAAGCTTCTTCTTTCAAAACTGTGTTGCCCTAGCTTGCTTCCCTCCTCTTGTGACAGCGTTGTTGACTTTGTTCAACTAGAACTTATCCACCTGAAATGCCTCTTTTCACACTAAGGGATCTTTAATCTAGTTCTCATATGTGTGTCTAGGCTAATCCTTGTTCACATTGAGCTAGTTTCTTAAGTGATTTCTTCCTCCTCAAGAATGCATGTTGACTTAGTCAAACTTGGCTATGTCCCCATCTAATTTGTCCTTGTTCACACTTGGAAGTGTAAAACCAGCTCATAAAGTGATCTCCTTCCTTACTAAGGTGGAATTTATTCATAATTTTATTGTTCATGGGCCTCCTTACCCATTTATTCCTTCTCTAAGTGAAAGTAGCAAAATCTAATGTTCCAAATTGCTATGTGCAAATTTGGGAACATTACACTCCTCCCCTCCCAAATGTTGCTTGTCCTCAAGAAACTGTAAGGATAATACTAAAGAGCATCCTCTTCTCCCTGTAGCAACCTCATAAGATATAATTCTCCAAGGATCAAGGTGTTGCATCATCAATATATCTCCAAATTGCCTCTCCCATGTGTGTAAGCTATCTAAATAGCTGACACTATGTGATTGTAGAACATACATGGAAGCAACAATGGGTTGTTTGAAGATCCTCTTAAAACATGGGGGCTGATAAAGATTGGGATTCATTGTCCCCATTTGAATCTCTCCTCCCCAAGCTATCAACCAAAAAAAATGAGTCACCCTCCAAAATGGTAACTCATTCAAATCATCCTCCACCTGAAGCTCTAGCAAAGTAGGTGGGCTGAAATTTTGCACATGGTAGACATAGTAGCCTACCCCACACTGTCTTCCTCTCCACCTAAGACAAGTGTAAAGGATTTTCTGATCTTGGGCTGCAATAGTGTTTCCCTCAAATGGCAAGAAGGAGGCTAGACCTCCAAAGGTCCCTCTCCCAGCGTTGTGAATCAAGCTGGCCCAAACCATCTCATACATAATGGACAAGAACTCACCTCCATATGGTATCCCTTCCATATCATGGCCCTCCTCATAAAGAAACATATATTTTTCTATAGAGGTCATGTCCCTTCTCATGCTCCCCTTAGAGCATGCAATGCAGAAAGTGTGGGGATGCTTTTCCCCCAAGAACACATCCAATCCATGTGTCCCTCCTCCAACCATGCTCTTCATATAGGTAAGAATAAGATCAGCACATAGGATCATGATCAGCATCATAATGAGAGAAATACTAAAGGTTTTATGTAGTGCTAGACTGTACCAATAGTTTCCCAAGTGGTCACAGCGCAGTCTTCCCCATTGCAGCTTCAGGAAATGGTATGGTAAGTTGTCTCTTGACAAATGGCTTGTTGTATAAGTCATCACACCCACTAGTAAATAGTAGATTGTTGGATATTTCAATTGAGCATACAAGAAGCAACCATATACTTGCCCCGGATCATACATTAGATGATTGTCTCCATCATAATAGCTGGCTAAAAATAGACCATGGAGTCTAAAGATAACCTTGCCCCTTTGTAGAGCAATGCACTACAAGGACATGGTAAGAGTATACAAATATAGTGATGAACAATCAATAAGTGCAACAACAAATTTCTTACCATGTGATGGAAGCAAGATGGTGACAAGATCCATAAATGAATCCTCCATAGTGGTATGGCATACCCATCCAAAGAGGAATGAACCACATGCTGCATAAAAATCCTCCTTCTCATGCTTGGAAATCCAAGTCAAGGAGAACATACCATAATAACCAATGAGTCCATTCATCACTCTACCAATCTCACCTCCTCTATGCCCACCAAGTGCACCAGATATGAAGTGATCCTGGGAACACCCCATCAACAAGCTCATGCTCCAAAGTGACAACGTTGCTGGCCTATGCAAATAGGCTCCTGCCAACTCATAAATCCAATCTCTAACATGTTCAATGTCAAAGACTCCTTTCATAATGTTTCCATTTCCTCCCATTGCAACATCATGAAAAATGTGAGAGAAACTCTCCCCTTGCTCTCTCTCAATCCTCCAAAGCAACAAATGTCTTTGTTGCCTCATCATACCTCCATCATATAATTGATGCAGTGAAAACAAAATGACCATATCATCATAATGCATCCACACTCTTTGCTGCCCCATGATGCAAGTACTCTGCCAAGTATCCTCCTCCCTCATACCCTTAGAAGAAGGATATGCCACATGATGGCCAAACTCTCTCAAGAGTAGCCAACGCAGCTCCTGTTGCCCGGTGTCATAGACTTGCAAGAGTTTTAATAGTCTCTTTCCTATCATCCACATCCACTCAACTCCATGTGGATGCCTCCTAGCGTGCTCCATCTTGTAATTCCTCCAATGAGGTCTACCATCCTCCCATATCAGATCTTCCTTCTTGCATTTCATAAGAGGTTGAAATGCAACTCCTTGGAGATCTCCAAGAAAAGATCTCTCTTCAATGATTATCTTGGACCCATAAGGATCCAAAGGGGCTGAAAGCAAAGCCTCCTTGTTGCTACCACTTGACAACGTTGTAACCCTCCTCCAGGGTATCTTGGCTATCTCATGTGTCAACTTCCGGATGAACATTTGGTTCTGCATGAATTTGTTTGGAGCAAGGTTCACTCCATCCTGCAAGAATTCACACTCCAACCTCAAGGTTTGTGTGTAACTTATCATTGATACATGAGGTTGAGGGTTAAAATCTCCATTTAATCCTCCAAGCTTTCACAGCACAGTGTAATCCTGCTACTCCATCTCAGCAATACCATTTGATCCTGGGCTATATGCAACCAAATCTCCAACCCTTTCCATAAAATTTTCTGAAATGTTAAGACATGGAAACTTATGCATACCTTTGTTAGCTTCTGGGACATCTTCTATGGCTGCAAGAGGTCCTCTCTTCAATGTGTTGGCTACCCCAACTGTTGGTGTAGAAGGTTGCTCTCTCAAGGCCATGGCAGCGCTGGTACTTGCCTCCTCCCATGGTGGTGTGGGTCTACTCTCCTCTGATCTCCCTCCATCAAAGGTTTTTATTAGCTCTTGATTAAACTCAGAAAAGGAAGTCACTCTTGTGTAGCTTGAGTGACTGCGCCACCAAGCATTGGCTTCACCCTCCAGGTGCAGCGCTGCAACTTCTGCTGCCTCCATCTCTTCCACTGGATGTAGTATGAAGAATGCCCCAAGATTTCTTGTCCAAGCTCTTGCTGTAGTTGACCCATAAAATTTAGACAATATGAATCTATTGTCTCTGATTTCTCCCTTGCTGCAAGGTCTTTTCTCTTCTCTCAGTTGAATAAACTGAGGAAAATTTAGGGTCTTTCTAAAATCCATAGGTTGGCACTTGTATTCTACCAAATACCCACTCAGGATTTCATGCTCCAAGTGGTGTCCTTGCTCTTCACCTTCTCTATGAGAATAGGAAGTGCATGCATCTCCTTTTGCCTCTTGAAACCTAGAGGTTTCACTGCAACTCTCTCCTCCTTGAAACCCTCTTGGAGTTTCAATGCATATCTCTTCTCCTTTCTTCTTGGATATGAAAATGGATGAGAGTAAGCTCATCCTCTCCATCATTTTGATCTTTGATTTTCCTCTTCTCTCCTCTGATAGCGCTGTAAATATCCCTTTTCAAGAATATCGAAATTATATTCTAGAGATTGACTGCAGGGGAATTTACTGGATATGTCAGCTTTGAAAAAAGGATGAGATCCAGAGGCTACCTAGTTATCTGCAGAATCTGTCTATAGAGCTTGAAATATTCCTCCTTTAGGGAGTCAGCATTTTTTCTTGAAGCCACAGGCTGAGCCAAAGATATTGCTCTTATACCACTGTAATATCCCCAAAAGCGATTTCTTAGAAAGACATGCCTGAAAAATGCATTTTTCAGGAATGTGTGCTTCATCTATCATAAAATGTGTTTAAAAACACTCAGCAACCAATTCCAAGTACTGCATCAACCTTTACTCAGATTTTGTTCTCAAAAAGGTGAGGAAAAGCAGCTTTTCATGCCCTAAAATAACTGTATTCCCAAATATGCATAAAAACAAGGGTCATGGATCTGGGATATGTTATATTATTCACATTCTGAATTTCAAAAAAAAAAAAAAAAAAAAAATTGCTATGTTAAACAGATCCTCCATTCCCGACTAGGCTTAAAATTGCTGATTTCCCATGACTTCGAGTATGCAGAAATTTACTGAAGCATAGGAAGCGTATTTTATGAATGGTTTCTATAATAAATGATGAGATAATTCTGATATAGAGTTTACATCAGTCATATAGCAAATAAATGGAGATTTAAGCACTTATACACAAGGAGAAAGACACCCGGCAAAGGTTTCCGGCAAAATACATGAATAACAAACAGTACTGTAGAAAATAACGCAATTACTGCATCTCTGTATTAAACATGGACGTACATGACATGGAATATCAGAATAATACAAATAAATGGACCTAGGCCTCTTATTAGAACTCCCGGAGGGAAATGAGCACCTCCTCCTTAAATATTTTCATTAAATAAAAGGGTGCAGCTGTGTTGCTGCTGCTGCTGCATAAAGGATGTAGTTTTCTGAAGGAGACTATGTTGTGGCTAAATATGGAAGAGTGGCCCAAAGCCAAGTACTAAAATTAAGCTCAAATCCTTCTCTTTTGATCCCTTAAGCAAGTTGATCCAAAGAGAGGATGGAATTCTCGCACGGGAATTCTTTGCACTAAGAAGTGCAGCAACTCTGGCTAAACAGCTGAAGTATGCAATAGGTCTCTAGACCAAGAAATATGAATACGTGAATTATCTCCCTTTGATGCTATGCCTTCCTTTTATCTTTGGTGAGCCTCCTCACCCCGGACCCCACATAATGTTGAGGTGACTTCTTCATGAAGCTTCCTCTTTCAAAATTATGTTGCCCTAGCTCGCTTCCCTCCTCTTATGACAGTGTTGTTGACTTTGGTCAACTGGAACTTATCCACCTAAAATACCTCGTTTCACACTAAGGGATCTTTAATCTGGTTCTCATATGTGTGTCTAGGCTGATCCTTGTTCACATTGAGCTAGTTTCTTAAGTGATTTCTTCCTCCTCAAGAATGCATGTTGACTTAGTCAAACTTGACTATGTCCCCGTCTAATTTGTCCTTGTTCACACTTGGAAGTGTAAAACCAACTCATAAAGTGATCTCCTTCCTTACTAAGGTGGAATTTATTTATAATTTTATTGTTCATGGGCCTCCTTACCTATTTATTCCTCTTCTAAGTGAAAGTAGCAAAATCTAATGTTCCAAACTGCTATGTGAAAATTTGGGAACATTACACTTCACGTCACTATTTTAGGTGAAATGAGATTCATTCTTGGCTTCTTTCTGTGTTCTGAATTCATTTTCATAGCTGGTTTGGTCTGTTTAGTACTTTTACTCACTGTATTACTAATTTGAGCATCATAATATATCAAGGACATGCCCATTGGGAGCCTTGGACCTATCAAATGTAGCCCAGGAGGGGTGAACTGCCTCATCATGTTGTTGTGTGTTTATGGTGAAGTTATTCTACTGTGTTATTAAAATTAAATCTATTAAACAGTAAATTAAAACAACACTCCCTCACACCAAAATTCATAAACAGTTATCAGAAACACTTTGTTTCACTTACAAGACTATCCAAACACTTTTCACACTTAATTTAATGGAAATGAATACTTTGAACAGCAAAACAAATACTTTCATTTTCATATCAGTTGGTATCAGAGCTCAGGATTAGAGCCTTAGAAGCTAGATTTTTTACTCAGGATTTGTTTTGTGCAAAGATTAAGTCATTTGTTTGCAATTTTTGATGCTAGCTAGGTTAAAACTCAAGAGAGGTGAAGGAAACTTGGTTAGTGCAAAAACTAATCCACAACCAAGAAGGGTCACAGAATTACCTCCAAGATCCCTAGAAGCAGCTACAAGCATGTCTTCAAGAGAAGGAGAATCTCCTAAAAAGATGGATCCCAAGGAAGAAGAAAGGTTATTCTGGAAAGCTTTCTTGGATATGACTAAAATGGTAAGGATCCTCTATCAAGAAAGAAATTATAGGATTGTTGGAGAAGGGTCTAAAAACCAAAAAGAAGGAGAGGGTTCCTCAGGAGGAAAGAAGAGTAATGATCAGTCTAAGAAAGGACATGGAGGAAATGGTGATCCACCATCTCCATCGTCATCCTCTTCCTCGACATTGTCTTCCTCGAATTCGGTAAATCAGTCACATAAGTCAAAAACCACTGGTAAAAATCCTTTTTTAAAGCTTGATGTCAAATTTGAATTGCCCATGTTTAATGGTGAAGTCAATGTAAAAAAATTACACAATTGGATCATACAATTGGAAGTTTATTTAAGGATTCAAAACCTTCATGATGGCGACACCAAGATACAACTAGCCTCGTTAAGAATGGATGGAGCAGCATTGGTATGGTGGGAAGCCAAGACCAAGGATGAAATCAAGAAACATGGTAATATTACTTTATCATGGACTAAATTTATTACTGCAATCAAGAATAAATTTTATCCTTTAGCTCATCTTCAAAAGGCTATAATGAATTAGCAAAACTTTAGATAGCTTAAGGGACAGAATGTGCAAGACTATACCGAGGAATTTAGGAGAAGAGCACTCTTATTAGGGGTAGACTTACAAAGTCAAGATACTTTACT
Organism: Pinus albicaulis; assembly: GCA_034641835.2. Taxonomy (NCBI): domain Eukaryota; kingdom Viridiplantae; phylum Streptophyta; class Pinopsida; order Pinales; family Pinaceae; genus Pinus; species Pinus albicaulis. The sequence goes on from CM076574.1 coordinate 1,150,970,979, forward strand.
GAAATATATAGGTGGTTTGCACAGTTACCTTAAACATACTATCCTTATGTTTAATCCTACTAGTCTAGACGAAGTTTTTGTACAAGCTACACATTGAGAGGCTAGAGGGAAAAACACTTTTGATGAGAGTAGAAACAAGCCTTTCAAAGGGAAGAAAAAAGATAAAACCTTTAATGGAAAAGGTAAAAAGAATGCATCTATCAAACAAGAGGTTGAAAAATTCATTTGTAAACATTGTTCAAGAGAGGGCCATGAAGAGAAAAACTGTTGAAAATTACATCCTAAGAAAAGAAACCAGTTTAACAAAAACAAGGGAAAGAAGAAAATTGCAGCTACTACAACTACATCTCAAGATTTAGGTGATGATTCAGGGGATGAAACAAAAATTGCAGCCATGGGTTTGAAAATTATGAATGGAAAGGAAACTAAAACTAAAGCAAGCACTAGTACTTCAAACTGTCGTGTAGAAGCTCCTAATGAGGAAGAAAGAATTGAATTGTTCCATGTGAGGGTAGTCTCAAAACATACTAAAATTGACACACTGTTTGACAGTGGGTCACAAGAAAATTTCATATCAAAATACTTGGTCAAAAAGCTAAAACTTGAGACCATTCCACATCGAAAGCCTTATCCACTTGGGTGGATATGCAAGGATGCAAACTTACAAGTCTCAAGAAAGTGCATATTGTGATTCGCCAAAACTGCACACTTTATTGACACAGTTGAACTTGATGTGGTGCCGCTTGATATATTATGAATTATTTTGGGAAGTCCTTACTTATTTGACAGGAAAGATATATTACATCGCCATGAAAATAAATATCATCTCTTTAAAGATGGCAAGGATTTCATCGTCAGAGCACATCGCCAGAAGACAAATATAGCGATGGTAAATGCGGGACAGGTAAAAAGGCTAGTAAATTCTAGCAAGAGTTTTGTACTTCTTATGGTTAAGCCCAAGGTTTATATGAATCATGAGTCATTTAAAATTTGTGATTACAAGCTTAAATCATATTTTATATGATGTAATTGATGCACATCATGAGATGTTTCAGGAACCGACAGGTTTACCTCCTAAAAGGGAGATTCAGCATGAGATCCATTTACATTAAGATTGTCCTCTTCCTAACATCGGCATGTACCGCTTGTCTATCATGGAGAATGTTGAAATCAAGAGGAAAATTAAAGACTTGTTGGACAAAGGATTCATAAGACCAAGCACTTCGCCATGTGGGTCACCGATAGTGTTGATTCCAAAGAAAGATGGAACTTGGCGCATGTGTGTGGACTTTAGGGCATTTAAAAAAATAACGGTAAAGAATCGTTACCCACTTCCAAGGATAGATGATTTGTTGGTTCAGCTGAAAGATGCTAAATATTTCACTAAGTTAGACTTACGTAGTGGTTATCATCAAGTTAGAATTGCAGAAAGTGACATTTGGAAGACAGCATTTAAAACCAAACAGGGACTCTTTGAGTGGCTTGTTATGTTGTTTGGTTTATGCAATGCACCTACAACTTTAATGCGGGTAATGGATGATGTCTTACGTCCTTTTCTTGATGATTTCATTATTGTCTACTTAGATTACATCTTAATTTTTAGCAAGACTAGAGAAGAGCATGTCATGCATGTTAAGAAAGTACTTAATGTTTTGAAGAAAAATCAGTTATTTCTTAAAATGTCAAAGTGTGAGTTTGGAAAGACTTATTTGGTTTATTTGGGACACATAGTAGAAGGAGGAACTTTGAGAATTGATCCTTCCAAAGTAGAAGCCATTGTGAATAGGCCTACTCCCAAATCCATTACAGAGGTAAGAAGTTTTTTGGGTGCAGCTCAGTATTGGAGGAAGTTTATTTCTAACTTCTCTGCCATAGCAGCTCCTATGCATGAAGTGACTACTGTGAAGCGTGCTTTCCAATGGGGAGGCAAGCAACAGAAATATTTTGAGTCTTTGAAAGAGAAGATAAGTTAAGCTCCAGTCCTTGCATTACTGGAATTGAGACAGCCATTCAAGATTCAGACAGATGCTAGTAATTATGCCATGGGTGCAATTCTCTTACAGCATGGTAAGCCTGTTGCATTTCATTCTGAGACATTTAATGCTGTTGTTGTGAATTATCCTACATATGATAAAGAGTTGTATGCGTTGGTACAAAGTGTCAAAAAATGGAAACACTATTTTATGGGTAAAGAAACAATTTTTCATACTGACCATCAGCCTTTACAATACTTGCAATCGCAAAGTAAATTGCACCATTCATGGCATTTCATATGAATGGGATTCCTACAAAAATTTAATTTGGTAAAAGGTACAATAAATGTATTTACAACAAGGTTTCTGATATGCTTTCAAGGCCTATTATTAGTGCTATTACTTTGCTTCAGAATGATTCTATTGTACATGAGAGCTACATAGAACAGTATGCATCAGATGTTGATTTTAAGGATGTGTATGCTAACTTGAGTGAAGGGAATCATGTTGAGGAGAATGATTATTATTTGCATAATAATTTGTTGTTTCATATGGGCAAGTTATGTATACCACAGGGGGAGAGACTAAAAATTATGAGGGAGGCTCATTCTTCTCTCATAGCTGGAAATTTCGGGGTAAGCAAAACGGTGGCACATTTACAGAGGTATTTCTATTGGCCTTGCATGGTAGATAGTGTTTCATGTTTCATTAGAGGTTGTTCATTATGTGCTACAAGAAAGCCTAGAAATAGGAAGCTTAGTTTATATACGCCATTTCCGGTACCTTCTAGACCATGGGAAAGTATTTTTATGGATTTTGTTGGAGGGCTGCCATTATCTAGAAAGCAGCATGATTATCTTTATGTAGTAGTTGATTGTTTTAGCAAGATGTGTATTCTTATGCCATGTAAGAAAACTATAACTGCTAAACAAAATTCTGATTTATATTTTCAACATGTATGGGTTCATTATGGCTTGCCTACTTCTATTGTTAGTGACAGGGATTTCAGATTTGTGGGGAATTTTTGGTCCAATTTATGGAAGATGATGGACACCAAGTTGAAGAAGAGTATTGCTTTCCATCCGCAAACATATGGCCAAATAGAGGTAGTGAACAAAACCATTGTACATATTTTGAGAGGTTATTGCAGCAAGCATCCCAAGCTTTTGGATGAGAATTTGCATTACACTCAGCATGCTTACAACCGAGCCAAGCACTCTTCTACAACTACTTCACCTTTTGAAGCTTGTTTTGGGTATTTTCCTAAGTCACCTTTAGATTTTATTCTTGAGAAGGATGTGGCCATTGATGGTCATAGTTACATTAACAAAGCTCACATTTTCATTGAAAGAATTCAGCTCATACATCAGCAAGTTCAAGAACAACTTGAAAAAATTCAAGGCAAGTACAAGGAGAGGCATGATAAGCATAGAATTGATCATAAGTTTCAAGAAGGGGATGAGGTATGGTTGCATATTAGTAAGGAAATAATGAAAGGAGAAGGTAAAAAGTTGAAGCCTATTCGTTATGGTCCATTCAAGATCCTTTAAAAAGTTGGAAATAATGTTTTTCAGTTAGATTTTCCTTCATACATGCAAATGTATTCCACTGTGAATGTAGAAAATTTACGTTTGTATGAACCTCCTTTAATTGTTGATTATGAAAGTGACATTCATTTTCCATCCATAGAGGATTTCTCGCTGAAATTTTTGGATGAGTTGAAAGAGGATGCTATCCTTGACAGAAGGACACGCACTTCAAGGAGGAGAAATGTTGATTATGTTTGAGTTGGTCTTAAAGGCAGCAAACTGAGTAAGGAAAAGTGGATTGAGGTGGAAAAGGTGAGGGACCTATACCCTCATCTTCTTAACAAGTAATTGAAGGCTTTTTGGGTCCAAAATCTTCCCAATGGGGAGGTGTGATAAGGTGATCATGTCCTAAGTGAAAAAAAATGTTCAAAATTGGAACTGCTCAGAATTGGTTGAAACTATAATGATAGGATAGGCCTTGTCGATACGATCCTGTAGCAGCGAACGGCACTCAAATCTGACATTGTATGTGAAATTTATTCAAGTTTGAAAATTCACAATTTCATGCAAAAGATCAGTTTGACCATGGTTGACTTTGATTAAAAAAAATATTAAAAGAATGATATTCCACAGAATATTTCAAGAATATTCCTTGGAATATTTTGGGAAATATTCCTTGGAATATTCCTTCATTAAGTGGCTTGACATTTGTCATTCGCGCATTGGAGGATTTTTATAACTATTTATTTCAAAGCCAATCAATTCATACGTGGTGGCCCCCCGCTACGTGGCTATTGGCAACAAGGGATGCAGTAGTGTTGTCCTTGATGACAACTTACTTGATGAAGTTGAGCTTGATAGAATTTGTTCTTAATGAAGTAAATCTGATGTATCTACAGTGAATACAGAAGGCAGTGAAGAAAGGAATTTAGATTATGCTAAATCTATGGTGAAAGAGCATATCTCAAGGAATACGCGGATCTTTCTAAGGGAAGTCGCGTATGTATGCAGAAAATAACGTGACAAGTCGCGTATGGGCTAAAGCGCTCTAAAAGTGCAAAACCAGGGGTAATCACCATGGTATTGACCCATTGTATTGGGTAATGATCCACCTAATTGACCCCGTCCAGGAATACCATCGGATGTAATGTGGTTTTGGGCTCATGGTATTGAAAAAGGGGCTCATGGTATTGACAAAGGGTAAACCTATATAAGGAGAAGAAATTCATTGTGCAAATCATGAGTGTGGGTGCAAGATCTCTGAGCTTGAATGAATACTTCTCTCTGAATTAGATCTGAATGGAAAGGGTTACACATGAATGATAAATCTGAGTGTATGATGCACCAATGATGAAGAAGGGGATCTAGATCTGAAATGTGCTTATATTTTCTAGATCTGTTTATGAATGATTAGATCCAAGAAGAGGCGAACATCTATCTGAAGTGAAGGGTTAAATTTGTGTGAAGTATCTGTTCTGAAGAAATGCAATGACCTAAAATCTCTGAAGAACCATATGCTAGTTCGCCGAAGAGGAAGCGCGTATACATGCGGCTTCGCTGAAAGAAAAGCGCGTATGCGCAATTAAATTGGTTCTGTAATATGTACAGAAGTATACGCTGGTTTGTGTGAATGGAAGCGCGTATATACGTGACATCAGTGAAGTGAAAGCGCGTATGCAAACTAGGGTTTGCTGAAGTCTGTGGTAAGAAATGACTGATCTATTCTGCTGTATTGCTGCTATCTGTATTCTACTATTCTGAGTTGTCTGCATCTGTTTGGTTGTATGATTGAACTTAAATCTATGAAGAGGGTCTAGTCTGAAAATATGATGAAACGTGGCCTACAAGTATTGTTCTATTGAAGTTGTTGGATCCAGTGTGAAAATTGATGAAACGTGGTCCGAAGGGGTGCTGAGGGTTGTAGCTCCCTTCCAGGTGAGGCTGGTAAACGAGATCAGGGGGTCGTAGCTCCCTTCCAGGAGAGGCTGGTAAACGAGTCAGGGGGTTGGAGCTCCTTTCCAGGAGAGGCTGGTAAACGAGCGCAGGTGGGTGCCTGCGTGCTGGTAGGAGTCTGCACCAGCACATATGTTGTAAGATGTTTTCTCTATAATAAAATATTGAAGGCTGAGCAACTGCAGCGGTGGTTTTCTCCCGACTTAGGTTTCCACCTAAAAATCCTGGTGTTCATGTGTGATGCTTTGTGTGATGGTTTATTCTGTTCTTACTGCACATGGCCTTCAATCAGGGGGTTGTAGCTCCCTTCCAGGTGAGGCTGGTAAATGAGATCAGGGGGTCGTAGCTCCCTTCCAGGAGAGGCTGGTAAACGAGTCAGGGGGTTGGAGCTCCCTTCCAGGAGAGGCTGGTAAACGAGCGCAGGTGGGTGCGTCCGTGCTGGTAGAGTCTGCACCAGCACATTTGTTGTAAGATGTTTTCTCTATAATAAAATATTGAAGGCTGAGCAACTGCAGCGGTGGTTTTCTCCCGACTTGGGTTTCCACCTAAAAATCCTGGTGTTCATGTGTGATGCTTTGAGTGATGGTTTATTCTGTTCTTACTGCACATATTTACTATTTATTGAATATCTGATGAATAAATGATGGAATGGTTTAAGTGAAGAATTAATGACATAATTGGTTCTCTGTGTATACGCGAGTTTGATAAAGGGTATCCACGTATATACGCTAGTATTCTTCAGGAAAGTAGCGTATGGGTTTTGAAGTAAAGAAAATTAAAAAGTTTTGAATATACTGTAAATACTGATTCACCCCCCCTCTCAGTATTTTTCCCAACAATTGGTATCAGAGGAGGTTCTTCTGCAGAAGCTTGATCGCTTGAAGAAGATCCGTCGCAATGGGAAGTCAAGAAGGAGAGATGTCTATAAAGCCACCTCTATTCAATGGAAGCAATCTGATATTCTGGAAGGTACGAACAAAAGCGTATCTGCAAAGTCTTGGTGCAGATGTATGGGAAATCGTGGAAGAAGGCTATCAATACCCGGCAAGTATTCCTACTGATGCAGCTGAAAGGAAGAAGTATGAAACCAATGCCAAAGCAGTAAATGTCTTGTTAGGAAGCATGTCCGAATCAGAATTTGCTAAAGTGATGCAGCTACATTCAGCAAAAGAAATATGGGACAAAATCATTCTGAGCTATGAAGGAGATACAAAGGTAAAAATGCAAAACTCCAAACTCTTAGAATCGAATATGAAAATTTGAAGATGCATAGTGATGAAAGTATTGCCAGTTTCTTTCTTCGTCTAGATGATATTGTAAATCGGATGAGAAATTTGGGTGAAACCATAACCGATACTACTTTGGTGGAAAAATTCTTAAGATCCTTGACTTCAAAATTTGACTCTAAAGTTTCAGCTATTGAAGAAAGGCAAGATTTGCAAACTCTTACTATTGTTCAATTACATGGTATTCTGACTGCTTTTGAAATGAGACAAGGAGGTCCTTCTCAAATCAGAGAAGCTGCTTTTAAGGTATCTGCAAGAGGAAAGGAAAAGGAAGTCGTCAAAGAATCCAACTACATTTCCGATGAAGAAGAAGCGAATTTCGTGAGAAAACTCCAACTAGGAACTGGAAGATTCAAAGGTAAGCTTCCTTTCAAATGTTTTGAGTGTGGAAAAGTTGGTCATTATGCTGCAAAATGTCCTTATAAAGGAAAAGAAGTAGTAAGAAGGAATAAGAACCGATCTAGCTCTAAGAAAAGTTACTATACTAATGAAGACAGTGATGGGTCATCTGATACTGAGGAAGAATGTGAAGAAGATCTTACACTTCTCATGGCATTTGAACAAAAAGAAGAAAAGGATACCTTTATGGATGCTCTAGAGGAAAATGATTTCCTTGAAGAAAAAAATCAACTCAAAATACGCTTAGAAGATTATAAAATTCTCTTAGAAGAACAAAAGATAATCAGAGAGACCATTGAAAAGCAGCTTGAAGAAGCAAAGAAACATATTGAAAAATTGGAATGTGAAGTGGTAAGTCAAAGAAAATAAGTTGAGAAAGCAAAGACCTTGAATCTTAGATTTGCTAAAGGATCTGAAACCTTAGATGAGATTATCAAGGTACAACGTTCTCCTCTTATAAAGACAGGTCTTGGATATACCGGAGAATCTTCTCAAGCTTCAGCACCAAACTATCTAAAAGCAACTACAGGTGGTTTACTACATTCAGCAACTCAGCAAGGGAATAAAGGATCTCTACAGGGAAAACAAGACCATCTCAATTCAAGGAACACTAACAGGGATAGCTTTCAAAGACGCTACACCCAACAGGTAAATTCAAATAGAAGATTCCATGATCGCAAAAATTTCTACTTCAATGGGCAATGTTTCACATGTCACAATTTTGGTCATAAAGCTGTTCAATGTGTTGCATATAAAACCATCATGACAAGAGAAGCAAGAAAGAAAATGTTGGATACTGAACCAAAGAAGAATACCTATAAAAGATTTTCTCCTCTTCAAAGTGAAGTTGAATGTACTTATTGCAATAACTTTGGCCATGAAGAATCTGAATGCAGGAACAAGATCCAGCCAAAAGAACATGTTTCCTCAAGCTCTAAAGTGTGGAAAAAGAAAGAACCGCCGGTTGAAAATTGTGGGATAGCATTATTTGCAGAAGGTGAAGAAAATCAATGGTACATCGATAGTGGGTGTTCAAGGCACATGACAGGTGACAAAAGCAAACTTCTTTCATATAATGCTCTAGAAAAGGAAAAGAAAGTTACATTTGGAAATGATACTCCTGCTATAATTAAAGGAAAAGGGTCAGTGTTTCTAAAAGAAAAGGTAAAGGCTAAAGATGTCATGTATGTGGATGGATTAAGGCATAACATGTTAAGTGTAAGTCAAATGTGTGATCAAGGAACAGAAGTTGTTTTTAGTTCAAAAGAATGTGTGGTTCGTGATCTTGATACAAGTAAAATTATTATAAAAGGGAAAAGAAATCCAAGCAACCTGTATATACTAAAGGGCTACAAAGATCAATGTTACCTGAGCAAATCTTCAGAAAATTGGCTATGGCATAGAAGGCTGGGGCATCTGAGCTTCTCTCAAATCAACAAAGCAAGCAGACTTCAAGCTGTTCGTGATCTTCCCAATATTAATCCACCAGAAAATATCATATGCAAATCCTGTCAAATCGGTAAGCAGACCAGAGTACAATTTCATGCCAAAGAAGGATCATCAAGTAAGCCTCTTGAACTCATTCATACTGACATATGTGGACCGATGAGGAAAAAGTCACTACGTGGGGAAGAATACTATATCTTATTTATTGATGATTACTCTAGAATGTGTCAGATCGGGTTCATTAAACACAAAGATGAAGCTTTTGAAAAATTTCAGAATTTCAAAGCACTGGTTGAAAATGAATTGGATTTAAAAATCAAGTGTCTTAGATTTGATCGAGGAGGAGAATATACATCAAATGAATTCTTTGAATTTTGTGAACAACATGGCATAAAGAGACAGTTCTCTGTAGCTGGTACTCCACAACAAAATGGCATTGCAGAAAGAATGAATAGAACAATTCAACAAATGGCTAGAGCTATGCTTGATGACTCTGGATCACCTGACACTTTCTGGGCAGAAGTGACTCGTGCAGCAGTAGACATTCACAACAAAGCTCATGTTCGGGTAAACAGTGATAAAACTCCATATGAACTCTGGTATGGCAAATCTCCCACTGTAAAGCATTTTAAAGTTTTTGGAAGCAAATGCTTTATCAAAAATAATGATGAAAAACTTGGCAAGTTTGAACCTAGATCAGATAAAGGAATATTCCTTGGTTACTCATCTTCAAGCAAAGCATACAGATGTTATAATGAAAGGCTTCAAAATATTTTTGATTGTATTGATGTCGTTATTGATGAGTCTCCTGCAGCTTCTAAAGAAGAAAAACAAACAACAAATGAAGATGATGGTGACTTATTTCCTTCTGCACTAAATGGAAATGATATAGACAGTGGATCCAATGAAGAACCTGAAAATGATCTATCTAAAAAATCTCCATCTAGATATGTTCAAAAGAATCATCCCGAATCTCAAATCTTGGGAGACAAGGAATCAGGTGTACGAACAAGGAGAACTCTTGTGGGATCTTCTAGTCATATGGCACTTCTATCCACAATTGAACCACTCAATGTCAATCAAGCTAGAAGAGATGAATGTTGGAGGCAAGCCATGGATGAAGAACTTGTTCAAATTGAAAAAAATGACACTTGGGATTTGGTACCAAGACCTCATGATAAAAATGTCATTGGAACTAAATGAATTTTCAAGAACAAGTTAAATGAGAATGGGGATGTTGTAAGAAACAAAGCTAGACTGGTTTGCAAAGGGTATACTCAACAAGAAGGTATAGACTTTGAAGAAACTTTTGCTCCTGTAGCTAGACTTGAAGCCATAAGAATGTTTCTTGCTTTTTCAAGTTATCGACAAATCAAAGTTTATCAAATGGATGTTAAATCTGCTTTTCTTAATGGTGATCTAGAAGAAGAAGTATATATAGAACAACCGGAAGGATTCATTTTGGGAATGATGAAAATCTTGTTTGTAGACTTAAAAAGGCTCTATATGGTCTCAAACAAGCTCCAAGGGCATGGTATTATCGTCTTGACAAATATCTTCATCAACAAGGATTTTCAAAGGGGTATGTTGATAGCAACTTATACACAAAAGTTGAAAATGATAAACTATTGATTGTGGTTGTATATGTTGATGATATCATTTTTGGGAGTAACGAAGAATCTTTGAGTCAAAAATTTGCTTCTATCATGCAGCAAGAATTTGAAATGTCTTTACTTGGGGAACTAACATTCTTTCTTGGCTTGCAAGTGCATCAAACGGAAAATGGTATTTTCCTATCTCAAGAAAAATATCTTAAGCAAATTCTGAAGAAGTATGGCATGGAAGAATGCAAACCTGTAAGTACACCAATGATAACCGGATGCAGTCTCAGTTCTAATGATGATTCTCCCACAGTGAATCAACCAGAGTATAGATCGATGATAGGAAGTTTACTTTATCTCACTGGGACTAGACCAGACATTATGCATGTTGTTGGGATTGTTGGACGATTCCAAGCTAATCCAAAAGAGTCTCATCTTCAGGCTGTTAAAATAATATTCAAATATCTTCAAGGAACTCAAGACTTTGGTCTATGGTATCCAAAGAATGCTGATCTTACTCTTCATGCTTACACTGATGCAGATTGGGCTGGAAGTGTTGATGATCGGAAAAGCATTAGTGGTGGTGCATTCTACATGGGGCCCCGGTTAGTATCTTGGTTCAGCAAGAAGCAAAATTCTATTGCCTTATCTACAGCAGAAGCAGAATATGTGGTTGCCGCATCTTGTTGCACTCAACTCCTTTGGATGATGCAAACCTTACAAGATTTTCAAATCAAATGTACTCCTCCCGTCCCCATTAAGTGTGACAATACAAGTGCCATCAGTATTTCAAAGAATCCTGTTATGCATTCAAAGACCAAGCACATTCCCATCAAGTATCACTTCTTACGTGAACAAGTGCTTGAGCAAACAGTGAAGTTGGAGTATGTTCCCTCCAAAGAACAAGTTGCCGATATCTTTACCAAACCTCTGCCCAGGGAAGCGTTCGATTATCTAAGACAGAAGCTGGGAGTGTTCTCTGCCAGTCAAAAGAACAAATCTGCATAAATTTAGAATATGGCAGTAGATACGCGGGTTTCATGAAACACAGTCGCGTATATACGCGAGTTCCTGCACAGAAAACCGCGTATGTCTGATTGCTGACAATTTTCTGCTTGGAGTCAGCTCTCTTCAGCACAACTGCAGTGCTGTTTGGTATCTCTGATACTGTTCGGTATATCTGGTGGTGTTCCAGTTCTCATAATTCTTTTCTCATGTTTTGATAAAGATGCCTTGATGATTTGTTTGTGAAAGTGTTCAGGATGCACAAACCAAGGGGGAGCCTTAGTCATATGGAAAGGATGCTTGGATGCACAGATTCAGGGGGAGCTTTAGCGTTGCTGAGTATAATGCATTGTTGGCATTATGATGATTCTGAAATATGTTCTCCTTCTTGAGGACTTTCTGGTGTTGGTTATGAAAAGTCACATTTGTAATTTAATGAAAAGGTCTTGTTAAGACCCATGATGTAAGATTGTAATATTCAGTCTTGTAAGGTCTTGTCGAATTTGTAAACCCAATTGGTTGGGTAGCTGAGTCAAATTTTGTAAACCCACTTGGTTGGGTATTTGAGTCTCATATGTAAATCCACCTGGATGGATCTTTGATGTAAGTATGAGTCATTGGTGATAGGAAGTTCATAGAGTCATGTACTTCATTGAAAAATATGCTTGAAGATTCAGCATGAACTCAGGGGGAGAGTATGATGGTTTTGGTCCGCCCTTTGCCCTTGATGTCAAAGGGGGAGAGTGACATGGTGTTTGAATGGTGTCAAAAATGGAGAGAGTGACATGGTGTTTGAATGGTGTCAAAAATGGAGAGAGTGACATGGTGTCATTGTATTCTTAATGTACCTATCTGTTGTGGTAACCAAACACCATTGTGGTTGCCATCAAGTCCAAAGGGGGAGATTGTTGGCAATATGAAGCAGAGTGTTGTCCTTGATGGCAACCCACCTTGATGAAGATGATGACAACTTACTTGATGAAGTTGTGCTTGATATAATATGTTCTTAATGAAGTAAATCTGATGTATCTACAGTGAGTACAGAAGGCAGTGAAGAAAGGAATTCAGATTGTGCTAAATCTATGGTGAAAGAGTATGTCTCAAGGAATACGCGGATCTGTCTAAGGGAAGTCGCGTATGCACGCGGAAAAGAACGTGCCAAGTCGCGTATGGGCTAAAGCGCTCTAAAAGTGCAAAAACAGGGGTAATCACCATGGTATTGACCCATTTTATTGGGTAATGATCCGCCTAATTGACCCCGTCCAGGAATACCATCGGATGTAATGTGGTTTTGGGCTCATGGTATTGAAAAAGGGGCTCATGGTATTGACAAAGGGTAAACCTATATAAGGAGAAGAAATTCATTGTGCAAATCATGAGTGTGGGTGCAAGATCTCTGAGCTTGAATGAATACTTCTCTCTGAAGTAGATCTGAATGGAAAGGGTTACACATGAATGATAAATCTGAGTGTATGATGCACCAATGATGAAGAAGGGGATCTAGATCTGAAATGTTCTTGTATTTGCTAGATCTGTTTATGGAATGATTAGATCCAAGAAGAGGCAAACATCTGTCTGAAGTGAAGGGTTAAATCTGTGTGAAGTATCTGTTCTGAAGAAATGCAATGACCTAAAATCTCTGAAGAACCATACGCTAGTTCGCCGAAGAGGAAGCGCGTATATACGCGGCTTCGCCAAAAGAAAAGCGCGTATGCGCAATTAAATTGGTTCTATAATATGTACAGAAGTATACGCTTTTTTGTATGAATGGAAGCACGTATATACGCGACATCAGTGAAGTGAAAGCGCGTATGCAAACTAGGGTTTGCTGAAGTCTGTGGTAAGAAATGACTGATCTATTCTGCTGTATTGCTGCTATCTGTATTCTACTATTCTGAGTTGTCTGCATCAGTTTGGTTGTATGATTGAGCTTAAATCTATGAAGAGGGTCTAGTCTGAAAATATGATGAAACGTGGCCTACAAGTATTGTTCTATTGAAGTTGTTGGATCCAGTGTGAAAATTGATGAAACGTGGTCCGAAGGGGTGCTGAGGGTTGTAGCCTTCAATCAGGGGGTTGTAGCTCCCTTCCAGGTGAGGCTGGTAAATGAGATCAGGGGGTCGTAGCTCCCTTCCAGGAGAGGCTGGTAAACGAGTCAGGGGGTTGGAGCTCCCTTCCAGGAGAGGCTGGTAAACGAGCGCAGGTGGGTGCGTCCGTGCTGGTAGAGTCTGCACCAGCACATTTGTTGTAAGATGTTTTCTCTATAATAAAATATTGAAGGCTGAGCAACTGCAGCGGTGGTTTTCTCCCGACTTGGGTTTCCACCTAAAAATCCTGGTGTTCATGTGTGATGCTTTGAGTGATGGTTTATTCTGTTCTTACTGCACATATTTACTATTTATTGAATATCTGATGAATAAATGATGGAATGGTTTAAGTGAAGAATTAATGACATAATTGGTTCTCTGTGTATACGCGAGTTTGATAAAGGGTATC